>CP092869.1:98163284-98301225 GCA_030710605.1 Cordylochernes scorpioides | reverse complement strand
CAAAACCTTTCATAATTGCACCAAATGTCAGGATTCTCCAGCGAGCCCAGAACACATCACATCGGGCCGAACAGACATCCGACCCAGCTGTGGTCATTGAGGTGATAAAGAGACCTTCAGGATCTGGTCTAGACTTGAAGTCCAGACCTGGGACAAGAGAGAAAAAGAAAAAAACCTTTTTATATAAACATTTATTGTCCTCTTTCTTCAAAAAGTCAATAAAATTTATAAAAAGTTAGAAAAAGTAAATTTGTTGTTGTTTCTTATCCCCTTATGTAAAGACTAGATGAATGACCCGGGCAACGCCCGGGTTTACCCGATTAAATGTTTTATTCAAACACTATTTGTTACAATTATAAATTGGCGCCGTGGATGTCACTCTTGTGAAACGTCCCGCTCCAAACTTTACAGTCAGATTAGTTACGATATAAATCTTCAAATCGAGCGAGCGTCTATAAATATTTCGATTTAGATCAAGTATTCTAATTAGTAAGCGAACTATTATTAATAAAATTTTTAAAAGATTTCGATTTTAAACGTATTTATAACCTTGATAGAGGGCGCTGTTCGTGAGCTAAGTAGAATAAATTTAATTTATATATAATTTAAAATAACCTATCGTTGTCCTAGGTAGCCTAGTGGTCATGGCATCTGCCCGGTAAGCGGAAGGTCGTGGGTTCGATTCCCATCCCTTGACACTTTTTTTATTTTATCCATTCTGACCAAAATCTATCCGTGAACTTCACACAGTGAACTTCACACAGACAGAATAAGGCAATTATATAAGTAGATAAATAAATAATTATCATTAGATAATGATAATGATCATAATGATGATGCGCGCGTTGATGACCAAAATCTATCCGTGAACTTCACACAGTGAACTTCACACAGACAGAATAAGGCAATTATATAAGTAGATAAATAAATAATTATCATTAGATAATGATAATGATCATAATGATGATGCGCGCGTTGATGACCAAAATCTATCCGTGAACTTCACACAGTGAACTTCACACAGACAGAATAAGGCAATTATATAAGTAGATTATATGAATTCCATGAGTTCATGCTCCTCAAGCTGATATCATGGAATGAGATGTAGGGCTGCAGCTTTGATTGATCATGGTATCCAGGCACACTTTGGTGAAATTCTTGACTGTAATTTGAGGCCGTTCCTAACATGGAAGCCTTTGTTGCCGACTCTAACATGAATACAGACTCCTCTGTATCCTTGGAGAAGGAACCCTTACTGAGGTCTATCAAGTGAATTTGTATTTGGATCAGGTGGATAAATTAAGAAAAAAAAAGAAGACATCTCCTGATTATGCAAATAAAAGTTGCTGATGGCTCTTGCACTATCGGAATCAAATTCAACAATTAGTTTATATTTATTCTGATAGATGACGCAAGCCATCAGCAACCTACTTGTTTTATCTAGAAAAAAATACTTCTCCTGATTGATAAGGCACAATTTGGATCATAAAACAAGGTAATAAGACCAAATAAATAAATAGTGTGTGACGTTTCGGTAACAGCGTTGTTACCATCTTCAGACAAAAGTACTGAATGAAAAAAATGGTAAAATTTCTCATTCAGTACCTTTGTCTGAAGATGGTAATCATGCTGTTACCGAAATGTCACACACTATTTATTTATTTGAATTTGGTCTTATTACCTTGTTTTACTTCTCCTGATGGTTTAACTGGAAATTAATGATGGCTTGCACCATCTGTCAGAATAAATATCAACTAAACAGGGTATTAACATGATGCATTAGCCCGCCATCTGTTATCAAAAATTGAAACTATTTTTTATGCCTCTATGTTTCTTTTAAAAATAATTTTCTAATGCCCCTTACTTTAGTGATAAATTAATGGGAGAGTCTTGGTAGATAAACTGGCGAAATCTGCTTGGAGAGTTCACCACTGATGATCCAAGCCCTTCTATTAATTTGTCTTTGCAGTGGCAGTAGAACATTTTTATATTAAAAAAGAATCATAGGCCTCATAAAAAGTTTAGAATCTCTGATAAAATATTGTATGATTATTGCAGAATATTTATTCTGACAGAGGGAAAAGCTGCATGATAAGGAAATGCTTTTTTCTCTCTTAATGTAACATTACCTGATTCCAGACCTTTGGGAGAGGCCGCTGCATATCATAAAATATCTTGAGGAGCATGAACTCATGGAATTCATGTAATCTTTACACAAGTGAATAAGAAACAGCAAAAAAAAAAACATACCTAATTCCAATATAAAATCTCTTTTTTTTTTTACTATATATATTTTTTCCATCTTGATGACTATCTTAACTCAGGAATCTTTTTATCAAAGAGAAGTGTCTCTTCTATTTACAATATGAACGGTTGGGTTTATCAGAAACCCAAGAATACCCAGGTCAAGCCTGGACCATCGACATCCAAGCCTGTTGGAGAAGCTGTTCCCTTCCAGGTCAGTAACAACTCTTGTAACACACTCGCCATACTTTAACGTCATCTTGTTACCACACTACTATCAATATAGATGGAAATTTTGCTGGGAGGAAATTGATCCATATGAATAAAATAAAGGTTATCTCTTCATGGCAAAATTTCCATCTATATTTTGGCCAAAGATATGGCCTAGCCCACTCTACCTGCTACTCTAGCTGGCTCTGCCAGTTTAAACCAACCAGTACCAGCTTATACCAACCTCTCTACCTGCTACTCTTGCCAGCTCTGCCAGTATAAACCAACCAGTACCAGCTTATACCAACCTCTCTACCCGCTACTCTAGCTAGCTCTGCCAGTATAAACCAACCAGTACCAGCTTATACCAACCTCTCTACCTGCTACTCTTGCCAGCTCTGCCAGTATAAACCAACCAGTACCAGCTTATACCAACCTCTCTACCTGCTACTCTAGCCATCTCTGCCAGTATAAACCAACCAGTACCAGCTTATACCAACCTCTCTACCTGCTACTCTAGCCAGCTCTGCCAGTATAAATCAACCAGTACCAGATTATACCAACCTCTCTACCTGCTACTCTAGCCATCTCTGCCAGTTTAAACCAACCAGTACCAGCTTATACCAACCTCTCTACCTGCTACTCTAGCCATCTCTGCCAGTATAAACCAACCAGTACCAGCTTATACCAACCTCTCTACCTGCTACTCTAGCCGGCTCTGCCAGTTTAAACCAACCAGTACCAGCTTATACCAACCTCTCTACCTGCTACTCTAACCATCTCTGCCAGTTTAAACCAACCAGTACCAGCTTATACCAACCTCTCTACCTGCTACTCTAGCCATCTCTGCCAGTATAAACCAACCAGTACCAGCTTATACCAACCTCTCTACCTGCTACTCTAGCCGGCTCTGCCAGTTTAAACCAACCAGTACCAGCTTATACCAACCTCTCTACCTGCTACTCTAACCATCTCTGCCAGTTTAAACCAACCAGTACCAGCTTATACCAACCTCTCTACCTGCTACTCTAGCCATCTCTGCCAGTATAAACCAACCAGTACCAGCTTTACCAACCTCTCTACCTGCTACTCTAGCTAGCTCTGCCAGTTTAAACCAACCAATACCAGCTTATACCAACCTTTCTACCTGCTACTCTAGCCATCTCTGCCAGTTTAAACCAACCAGTACCAGCTTATACCAACCTCTCTACATGCTACTCTAGCCATCTCTGCCAGTTTAAACCAACCAGTACCAGCTTATACCAACCTCTCTACCCGCTACTCTAGCCATCTCTGCCAGTTTAAACCAACCAGTACCAGCTTATACCAACCTCTCTACCCGCTACTCTAGCCATCTCTGCCAGTTTAAACCAACCAGTACCAGCTTATACCAACCTCTCTACTTGCTACTCTAGCCAGCTCTGCCAGTATAAAACAACCAGTACCAGCTTATACCAACCTTTCTACCTGCTACTCTAGCCATCTCTGCCAGTTTAAACCAACCAGTACCAGCTTATACGAACCTCTCTACCTGCTACTCTAGCCATCTCTGCCAGTTTAAACCAACCAGTACCAGCTTATACCAACCTCTCTACCCGCTACTCTAGCCATCTCTGCCAGTTTAAACCAACCAGTACCAGCTTATACCAACCTCTCTACCCGCTACTCTAGCCATCTCTGCCAGTTTAAACCAACCAGTACCAGCTTATACCAACCTCTCTACCTGCTACTCTAGCCGGCTCTGCCAGTTTAAACCAACCAGTACCAGCTTATACCAACCTCTCTACCTGCTACTCTAGCCATCTCTGCCAGTATAAACCAACCAGTACCAGCTTATACCAACCTCTCTACCTGCTACTCTAGCCATCTCTGCCAGTTTAAACCAACCAGTACCAGCTTATACCAACCTCTCTACCCGCTACTCTAGCCGGCTCTGCCAGTTTAAACCAACCAGTACCAGCTTATACCAACCTCTCTACCTGCTACTCTAGCCATCTCTGCCAGTTTAAACCAACCAGTACCAGCTTATACCAACCTCTCTACCTGCTACTCTAGCCATCTCTGCCAGTTTAAACCAACCAGTACCAGCTTATACCAACCTCTCTACCCGCTACTCTAGCCATCTCTGCTAGTTTAAACCAACCAGTACCAGCTTATACCAACCTCTCTACCCGTTACTCTAGCCATCTCTGCCAGTTTAAACCAACCAGTACCAGCTTATACCAACCTCTCTACCCGCTACTCTAGCCATCTCTGCCAGTTTAAACCAACCAGTACCAGCTTATACCAACCTCTCTACCTGCTACTCTAGCCATCTCTGCCAGTTTAAACCAACCAGTACCAGCTTATACCAACCTCTCTACCCGCTACTCTAGCCATCTCTGCCAGTTTAAACCAACCAGTACCAGCTTATACCAACCTCTCTACCCGCTACTCTAGCCATCTCTGCCAGTTTAAACCAACCAGTACCAGCTTATACCAACCTCTCTACCCGCTACTCTAGCCGGCTCTGCCAGTTTAAACCAACCAGTACCAGCTTATACCAACCTCTCTACCCGCTACTCTAGCCGGCTCTGCCAGTTTAAACCAACCAGTACCAGCTTATACCAACCTCTCTACCCGCTACTCTAGCCAGCTCTGCCAGTTTAAACCAACCAGTACCAGCTTATACCAACCTCTCTACCCGCTACTCTAGCCAGCTCTGCCAGTTTAAACCAACCAGTACCAGCTTATACCAACCTCTCTACCCGCTACTCTAGCCGGCTCTGCCAGTTTAAACCAACCAGTACCAGCTTATACCAACCTCTCTACCCGCTACTCTAGCCAGCTCTGCCAGTTTAAACCAACCAGTACCAGCTTATACCAACCACTTTATTGGATACTCTAGCCATCTCTGCCAGTTTAAACCAACCAGTACCAGCTTATACCAACCTCTCTACCTGCTACTCTAGCCAGCTCTGCCAGTATAAACCAACCAGTACCAGCTTATACCAACCACTTTATTGGCTACTCTAGCCAGCTCTGCCAGTATAAAACAACCAGTACCAGCTTATACCAACCTCTCTACCTGCTACTCTAGCCAGCTCTGCCAGTATAAACCAACCAGTACCAGCTTATACCAACCACTTTATTGGCTACTCTAGCCAGCTCTGCCAGTATAAAACAACCAGTACCAGCTTATACCAACCTCTCTACCCGCTACTCTAGCCATCTCTGCCAGTTTAAACCAACCAGTACCAGCTTATACCAACCTCTCTACCTGCTACTCTAGCCAGCTCTGCCAGTATAAACCAACCAGTACCAGCTTATACCAACCACTTTATTGGCTACTCTAGCCAGCTCTGCCAGTATAAAACAACCAGTACCAGCTTATACCAACCTCTCTACCCGCTACTCTAGCCATCTCTGCCAGTATAAAACAACCAGTCACATACCAGCCTTTAAACCAACCTCTCTACCTGCTACTCTAGCCAGCTCTGCCAGTATAAACCAACCAGTACCAGCTTATACCAACCACTCTACTTGCTACTCTAGCCAGCTCTGCCAGTATAAAACAACCAGTCACATACCAGCCTTTAAACCAACCTCTCTACCTGCTACTCTAGCTAGCTCTGCCAGTATAAACCAATCAGTCACATACCAGCCTTTAAACCAACCAGGGTGGTTTGACAGAAACGGGCCACAATGTCACAACCCATCAGTTCCCTAGCCCTCCCGCAGGTTTGTTCTCCCAATCTATCTGATATTTCTCTCTCTCTCTCTCTCTCTCTCTGATTACACCTTTCTCTATATATCAGATAGCTAGTGTTTTCTAGATACACTTTTACCTCGCTAGAACAACCTTTCCTTTGGTACCTAGATTTTAGGTTGTATTAATCATGGTGTTGTGTACAAAGCAATAACGCGTCATCTATATATAACAAATAAAGACATTAACACGCTAATGTTTCTTTTTTACAAATAAATCAAACCTCTACTGTCCTTACTGTAAATTAAACCTCTACTGTCTTTACTGCGATGAAAAAATATTGTGAAAACTTGGCTCATCAGTGGTGAACCCTCCCAGCGGTTTCACCAATTTAATCTACCAGACCACTTCTTTAGAGCTCTAATACTGTATTGGATGATTCTGCTTATATATGCTACACTGAAGGGTGGAATCCTGGAAATGGTATTTAAGTAAACTATGGAAATAAGCTTTTTAGGACAGTAGAATTACATTAAAATATTTGCATATACAGTAAGGACAGTAGAATTTTGATTTATTTGTGAAAAGAAACATAAGTGTCTTAATGTCTTCATTCGTTACATGGTGTTGTGTGTTTAAATAAGATACTTTACTGTCTCATCTGTATTAGGAAAAGTAAACTACTTAGAGCGCAGCTCTTTTCTATTTATTATTCCTAGTACTCATGGTACAAACCATGATAATCATGGGTAGAAGTTGGTTGACTGCTTTTACTATAAGTGCACCACATTTCTACCTATGTGGAAAGCAATTTGACTTTTGTACTTATAAATGTGCCAGACAGAGCTCAATTTGGTTACTTGCAACTGCTGGTGGGGCTGGACTTTTGAATAAATGGTTGGTCATTGGATCATTTTTTAAAATATAAAGAGTGTTCAATGAGAGAGGGATCTGATCCCAGGTCGTAGTCAGAAACCAACAGTTTAGACCAATTGTACACACAATGGTTTTTACAAATAAATCCATTCTTCTCTTGCTGCAATGATAAAAATATTGGATGAGTCTGTCTTAATACCATTGTTGATAATATCCAGAGGTTTTTTCAGTTGACCTGTATTTTTTTTTTGTAATATGGCTATTTTAATTCCAAGCTGTCTTCATATGTTTTTTTTTTTTGCTTATCCCTAGTACACATGGTACAGGCAGACATGATAATCATGGTGGGTAGAACAGTGCTGTAGTCGTAAAATTAGCATAGGGTATACGCTTGAGAATATAAATTTTTGGTAAAAATAAACAAGGTTATTTTTAATTATATTTTTATTTGAAAAAAAGACGTAAAATATTACATACAACTTTTACATAAAAATGTCCCATAATGACTGCCGAGATGCATTTGTATTTTTTCTGGCACAAACTCTTGATCTAGTGTCAGTAGATGATCTATGATGTAAAAGCCATGATTGAACGTATTTTTTCGGCTGAAACATTTCGATTGGTGGTCCATTTGAATTTATGAACATTAAGTTCGAAACATTTGATATTAGCAAAGAAGTCCGCAAGTTTGTTATTATATCATTCATCAGGCTGAAACCTCGCTCACATTCAGCTGTTGAACAGGGCAATGTTGAAATTGCCCTGAAAAATGGTTGAAGTGTTTCGGGAACATTGTTTTTATCATCAACAAAATCTCTCAAGCCGTTAATGCATTTCATTTCATCTAAGTTAAACCTTCGACAAATACGTCTCATTTCGACCTCTCCATATCGAACATTTTCTGCGTCAAAATTGTTTGGTTCTAGAGCTGAAATATCCTTAATTAATTGCTCATTATCTTCATTTGATTCTGTACACAACCTTAATTTTAACTTTTCTATTATACTTAGAAGAAATTTTTTTCTATCAATCGGAATAATTTTGGCATTGGGAACTAATGTTACGCTCCTAAAAACTAAGTTTTATGCCGCTTCAAGAGCTAGCAAGCTTTTTTCTCTTGGTGATGTTTTGAAGCTTTCTATGACTCTAATTGTTCTCTTTATTATATGTTCCGCCTTTTGTAAAGTAGTTGTTCTAGACTGCAGCTCTAAAGACAACATTGACATTTCCTGAAGCGTGTGTGTCGTACATTAAACCTAAATCTAATATAAATTCTGGACTCTCCAATCTTCTTAATAACCCTTGATATGTGGAATCGAGATATGTTGATGATTTGAAATGATGGTGCAATGACTCGTATGACTCCCAGACGGTTTTTATTGTTCTAAAACTACTTGAAATCCATCGTACTCCTAAAATTCGACCCACTTTAGCAAATCTTGTTCCTAATTCATGGCAAGCTTCCTCCAGAGCACGACAATTTTTGGGAGATTGGCTATATAATGAATACAGTTTGTCCATAAAAGCTTTAAAATGGTTTATTCCGCGGACTTCTTTGATAGTATCGCCAACAGAAAGCTCTAATCTATGGTTGAGGCAGTGCCATGCAAAAAGTTTTGGAAACTTTTGCTTAAGTCGAGTTACCACTCCCGAATGTCTTCCTACCATGACACTTGCCCCATCAGTCGCAATTGCTATCCAATTTTCTTTTAAATATTCTTCGTTCAACCCATGTTTATACAAAGTATTCAAAAGCTCTTTTTCAATATTTTCTGAGTCTTGGCATTGTAATTCACACAAATCAAAGAAAATATAATCAATACTTTCTCCTCCTAAATATGCTTTCAAGAAAATGACCAAAGTTGATTTATTACTTAAGGTTGTTGATTCATCAATTAGTATAGTAATTTTTGAATTTGTTGACAAAATCTTCGCAACAAGCATTTTCTGCATTTCGCAGGCTATATGGTTTATTATTTGTGTAGCAGAATATCTGGAGTGAAGAGTCGATCCTAATTTAATGCCATTTAATGTTTGTAACGTGATATGATTTTCATAATCAGAATATGGTCTATTTGTTTTAGCGATATTATAAGCAGTTCTAAAAAGCTTAATATTTTCATTTTCTACTTCAATGTTCATATTGTTTGCATATTCTTCTAATTTTTTTTTTCTGTCTTTCTTAATATTCTCAGCTATTTTATGAGCTTCAGACTCACAATGCTTTTTAATTTTCATTCGAATGTTTGATAATTTGCTTGCCCGATCTTTTCCTGCTGCTTCTATTAGGTAGTTACTCCATTCTGGTGAAATATGAATTCTTTCACTTTTTGCAGCCCCTAAAGTTTTAACACTTGCACAAATGTTACATCCGAGTCTACCTTTGGAAATTGAAAGCCATGGATACTTTTCCTTAAATTGAATATATTGGGAATCATTCCAAACTTCAAATTTGGAATCCTGGTCATTCATTTTCTCTGGTGAACTATTGATCAATATATCAGCTCTTTTTGAGATAGTACTTGCATTTGATGTACCAACAGTGTTTTTATTTCTTTTAACAGCTTCTTCTAGTTCATTCTTTTCTGCATCTTCTTCTACCTCCAAACTTCTTTTAGTACATAAATTTCCTGTCTTCAACCAGCGGTCCATAATTAAACAGAAGAGTTATTTTCGAAAGCTAGTATAAGTACAGAAAATTTAAATTTCACTTATTTTAACATTAACAAAATTTAGATACTTACTTAATCGATTTGTTTTGAATAAAATCTTTATTTTATTTATTTTTTTAAAAAACAAACGCCAACTTTTCATCAACAATTAAAAACAATTTAAATAAGCTTTTAAGCCAGTATCAATAAACTTACTTAAAGAAGTTTTCAAAATTATATTTTTTTGAAAATCGATGTTATTTTGTCAACAGCTTTTGCTAACTTCAAATAAACTAAAGAATATTCAAAATTAACGTCCACAATAACGTAGTTTAGCATGGTTACCATAGCAACTTTAGTTAAAGAAGAGTATTTGATAAAATTCAAATATATTTTCAATTGTATAGAATTGAAGAAAATCGTTTTAAATCGAAAACCAAATTGTTTATGTATTAGTTTACATCACTGCTGGATAAATTCAGCATTGGTAATAAGAGAACATCTATCTTGAAGAAGTCGTTTTTACTTTATTTTTGTAAATGATTTTAACATCAGAAAATATAACTTTATTTTTATTTAAACTTTAATTTTTTAACATATTTTCTATTAAGCACAAACATAATAACTTTTAAATATTAGGAAAGTTTAAAGTTTTCATTTCATTGTGGTTTTAAACAAAATTACCATTTTCAAAAATTAAAGGTTCGGTTATATTCGTTTTCCGTTTTTCGTTAAAGGAGGCTTGTTTGATTATTAATTTGAATATAGTTGATATATTTTTCCCAAGAAATTTTTACTAAATGAATGAAATATTTTGTGTGAATTGTTAATTTGAAAATTTTTTGCAATTTTTCAGTACAATTTTTATCATCATTTTTTTTTTTACTATTACAAAGAAAGAAAATAATAAATTTTTAATAAAAAATTTGAACAAAATCATAGGGTATACGCTATTTTTAAGTAAAACCACTAGGTATACGCTATCTAAATTTTAAAAGCATAGGGTATACGCCGTATACCCCCGTATACCCTCCACTACAGCACTGGGGTAGAAGTAGGCGACTGCTTTTACTGTAAGTGCACCACATGTCAACACATGTGAAAAGCAGTTCGACTTTGCACATAATACTTTACAATCATATGTGTAATGTTTCCTATTTACAAATTAGGGAAAGTCACAATACTTTGTGTTCTAATTTTGCCAGTCCCAAGCCCGGATGAAAAAGGAGGAGGGGGAGCAGTAACAAGCTCACTAAAAAAACCTGGGCTCAGCTGGCCTGGCTGATAGTACCCTGTAAGGGCTCCTAATCCAGGGATACAGGATGAGTAGCGTTTGTACTCCATGTTAGCAGCGGCTGTACATGGCGTCTTTTCCTCATGTCAGAGGCGGCCATTTCTTTTGGAGCTAAGTCGGCCTGCCACTGAGTAGTGCTCCCAGTCTTAATGACAAAGGCAGATTCATTCTACAAGGTTAACTATAATATTGTTGCGTGCGACCCCACCGGTTCTTTGCGAATACGCCGCTTCCATCATTGTGGATCACCTGCCCTGGGCTCCGTTGCTCTCCTCTGCAGTTGACCTGTTGATGTTGTTTTTATATAACCACAGTTCAATACAATTGGGATTCTTATGATAAATCATAATTTGGATTATAGATAAGCAATCAGTTATTGGCAGTATACATAGCTTCTAGTCATGTTTCATGTCGTTGTTGTTGTTTCTTATCCCCTTGTGTAAAGAATACACGAATTTCATGATCTCATGGAATGGGGTATAGGGGTGCAGCTTTCGTTGATCATGGCACCATGATTCAGACACACTGGTGAAAGTCTGACTGTAATTTGAGGCCATTCCTAACATGGAAGCCTTTACTCTCAACTCTAACATGAACACAGACACAGCTCCTCCGTATCCCTGGATTTGGACCATTGCTGAGGTCCATCAACTGGGTCAGTTGAACTCAGTTAAACCATATAGCTGTGATAAAACACCATTTGGATTATAGATAAGCAATCAGTTATTGGCAGTATACATAGCTTCTAGTCATGTTCCCTTGTTTTACCATATTCTCAACTGTGTGATAAGGTACAATTTAGTTTATAGATTATAAACTACAAGGTAATAAGATCAAATCCAAATAAATAAATAGTGTGTGAAGTAACAGCATTGTTACCGAAACCTCACACACTATTTATTTATTTGGATTTGGTCTTTTTTTTTTTTTTGCTTATCCCTAAGTACACGTGGTACAGGCCATGATAATCATGGTGGGTAGAAGTAGGCGACTGCTTCTACTGTAAGTGTACCACATGTCTACACACGTGATAAGCAGTTTGACTTTGCACTTACAAATAAATATGCCAGAGGATTTAGTCTTATTACTTTGAGCTGATGTTCTCATCTTTTCTGCTGAACTGTAGTAATGGTACAAGTGGACTAAGCTCTCAATGGTCAACTGCTTGAAGAAAAGCTTTTAAAATTGTTTACTTGTGTTAAGGTGGTAGACAAGTTAGCGTGTGGATGCTAAGTTTTCCTCCAGCTGTGTTAAAATTGGACAAACCACTGGGAGTGTTCATCACCGATGAGCCAGGCCTTTCTATTAGTTTATCATTGCAGTAAGGGTAGTAGAAAATACAGTTAAACCTGTCTATAGCGCCCCTATTGGGACTCACCAAAATAGGGTGATATAGATAGGGGTTGCTATAGACAGGTCACTTTTAATGTAAATCGGATTGTACTATGTATTTAAAATAAGGCGCTATAGAGAGGAAGGTGCTATTTAGAGGGAATACTATAGACAGGTCACTTTTAATGTAAATTGCATCATACTATGTATTTAAAATCGGGCACTATAGAGAGGGAAGCGCTATTTAGAGGGGGTGCTATAGACAGGTCACTTTTAATGTAAATCGCATCGTACTATGTATTTAAAATCAGGCGCTATAGAGAGGGAAGCGCTATTTAGAGGGGGTGCTATAGACAGGTCACTTTTAATGTAAATCGCATCGTACTATGTATTTAAAATTGGGCACTATAGAGAGGGAAGCGCTATTTAGAGGGGGTGCTATAGACAGGTCACTTTTAATGTAAATCTTGCATCGTACTACGTATTTAAAATCAGGTGCTATAGAGAGGGAAGCGCTATTTAGAGGGGGTGTTATAGACAGGTGTAACTGTAGATTTAGTTTTAAAAGAATCATACGTGTCAAAAAGAGTTCAAATAACTTATTACAGAATGTGCAGTATGGAATATAATGTGTTGTGAGCAGGTGAGAGTGGAGGACCTCAGACACAACAACACCTGGAAGCTCTACCATGTCTCAAACATCCTGGCCACTAAAAACTTTGAGCGCTGGAGTCCCGTGTTCTGCACTGAGCCCCGTGGCTATCACTTCAAGGTGAACCTTGCCTGTCGTCCCCTGCCCGGCACCACGGAGCCCTCCTGCGGCATCTTCATGTGTCTGCAGCAGGGACCTGGCGACGACAGTCTGCTCTGGCCGTTCTACCATTCCGTGAGTCCCCACCTCCAATGTCCCCATTTCTTGTTGTTGTTATAACCATGGGTAAAACTGGTGGAACTTAGAAACTTTGGAATTAGGATGTTATAACCCCCCCAAAGTTGTTATTATAAAGGTGGCTGGTATATGACGATATTATACTCTATTTTTGGTGGTGGCAACTTTACACAAGGAAAAACACAAGGAAATAAGACCAAATCCAAATAAATAAATAATGTGTGACGTTTCGGTAACAGCATTGTTACCATCTTCATATAAATTCTTAGGTCCATTGAAGTCTATAAATATCCTAATTGTGCCTTATACACAAGGAAAAGAATTAGAGAGAGCCAAACACACCAAGTTCCACTATATAACATCATGTGGGACCCATATTTTATATTGTTAAAATAATGGGGGTATTAGAATTATGATAACCAAGTTGCTGTTACAAAAGAGGCTTTTATAAACATGTTTTTCTTCTTCCTTCTTATCTCCACTCAATCATATTAAGGTATCAAGAAACACAAGGTAATAAGACCAAATCCAAATAAATAAATAGTGTGTGACGTTTCAGTAACAGCGTTGTTACCATCTTCAGACAAAAAGACAAAATACTAATTCATTCAGTACTTTTGTCTGAAGATGGTAACAACGCTGTTACCGAAACGTCACACACTATTTATTTATTTGGATTTGGTCTTATTACCTTGTGTTTATAATCTATAATCCAAATTGTGCCTTATCAATTAAGGTATCAAGCTTGTAAAGCTTGAGACTTTTGATGGTATCTGTCGGGGAAGAGTAGAGCTCATCAATGGATGAGTCAATACAGTCAATAATATGTTTTGGGCTTGTAGGTTGAGACTTAGTACATAGTGGGAAAACCTTGCAAACATAACCATGTTCTGTAAGATGTAAGACGGTGAATGAGTGGTTAAAATCCTCGATTCCTGACAGCCATGAACCGGGATCGAATCCCGTATTGTACACTTTTTCTGTAAAGAACCTGTTTATATATTTTTTCCATTGTAAATAACATAAGTTAGTTTGTTCTTTTTTACCGGTATCTAATAAAGTTATTTTGGAATAGGAACCATGGTCCACTATAAGTCCAATGTCCAGGACACTTTGGCTTTGCACAACTAGGTGTTGTCCTTTACAGAGAGAGGTAGTGTTCTGTTGTTTCTTATCCCCTTGTGTAAAGATTACACGAATTCCATGAGTTCATGCTCTTCGAGCTTCTTTATGATAAGTAGCGGCCTCCCCCAAAGGTCCTGTTTAGTACATCTAATACAAGCCAAAATGTGTTCTGGGGCTACAGATGCCAAGCTACATTTTGTTGTTATTGTTCTATCTTCTGTTCTCTTCTTCTTTCTTATCTCCACATTGGGTGAAGTAGAATGTGTCTGTCTTTGTCATTAAGACTGGGAGCACTACTCAGTGGCAGGCCGACTTAGCTACAAAAGAAATGGCCGCCTCAAACATGAGGAACAGATGCCATGTGCAACCGCTCCTAACATGGAGTACAGACGCTGCTCATCCTGTATCCCTGGAGCCCTTACAGGGTACTATCAGCCGGACCAGCTGAGCCCAGGTTTTTTAGTGAGCTTGTTACTGCTCCCCCTCCTCCTTTTTCATCCGGGCTTGGGACCGGCAAAGGCAGAGTTTGGCCTATTCTAAATCTTGATAGCGTTGTTTGATCCTGTATTCACACCCCATTCCATGAGGTAGTGTTCTACTGTGTAAAAAAGGATATTATAATAGAGTTCTATTGTAAATGTGTATAGTTACATGTGTGTGTACAGGTGATTGTAAAGATGTTCAACCACCACAGAAACCAATGGGAAGATATCTGTCACATCAAACAGCTCAATGTTGACAGGAGGTTCTGGGCTCGTCTGGAACGTCCCCAGGACAATGTCAGCAGGAAGGTGGGGTTCTCCGAATGTTTCAGTCTCCAGACACTCACTGACACCCACAGCCCATACATCAGTAATGACACTCTGGCTTTCCAGGTTGTCTTCCAGCATAACAATGACCCCAGACTGCTGAACACCCTCTTTGACTAGGTTGTCTCTACTTGGTCACTCGGAACTTTGATGTTTGTATAATTGTCCTATAATTGATCTTATATGGAGAGAAATACCTCTTCTTTCTTACTTTTCAGATTCCTTCCTTCTAAAGGTAACAAGACCAAACTCCGGTAAATTATTGTTTTTGGTATTACAGTACAATGGCTAGTTCTCCATATGGTCACTTGAAACTTTGATGTTTGTATAATTGTCCTATAATTGATCTTATATGGAGAGAATACCTCTTCTTTCTCTTTCTTTTTAGATTCCTTCCTTCCAAAGGTAACAAGACCAAACTCCGGTAAATTATTGTTTTTGGTATTACAGTACAATGACTATGATAAAGGCACAATTTGGATTATAGATTATAAACACAAGGTAATAAGACCAAATCCAAATAAATAAACGCTGTTACAGAAACGTCACACACAATTTATTTATTTGGTGTCTTATTACCTTGTCATGAAAATAGAGGTTGCCTGGCCGGAATTCATAGTTCTTAAAATTAAAAAACATTTCTGTCAGTAAATCTTTTTTATTGTCTCAATGTTTCAACCAAAATCTTTTGTCCTTGTTAGGAACAAATAACAATTAAAGCATTTGGCGTTATAAATTAAAACGTTTTTTCTTCTTCTTTTTAAATATTTACTGAATAAAAAATCTCTTGACACATCCTGCAAGAAACATTTCTGAAGATAAAATTGAATGAAAAATTTCATTTTTTTCATTTGCATATTTACCCGTATATATGTATATCTGTTTATGTGATACCCATGTTGCTGTTGATCAAATATATAATCTCATTGTCAACTTTCTCACGTGTTATTGTGTAAATGTTTTGTCATCTTCCATATATACAAAAGAAAGAAGAGCTAAAAAAGGCTTACCTAGTCTTATATATAACCCATCATTTTTTAATTATTTTTTAAAATTTCTTGGGAAAAAGTATTTTTCAGCCTTTTTTTAAATTTTCATTCTTTCTTTCATTATAAAATATTGTTATTTTACCATATCTATAATTTTATTTCATGCACATTATGATATATCTTTTAAGACACACATATATTCACTCGTAGACAAAACTTAAGGAAGTTGTACCTTTCATCATGTATATCGGGATTCAGACAATAACTCTGAAAGATATTACAGTGACCTTTATTGAAGACACATGAGATAACCAAAGTGTGAACAAAATTGCCTCTGTCTATATATATAGATGACCAGAGACCTCTAAGACTTTCCACTTCCTTAAGGTTTTTGTCCATGAGTGTCCAAGGGGCACCTCTCCCTTCAAATATGTATCAGAATGAAACATTTTGTTCATCAAGGGAGAGGTGTCCCTCTAGGAACATGAATATCTTCCTCCCATAAATTTATGTTGTATATATTAAATCTTTTATATATTTTTTATTTCTCTCTCATATAAATATGAATGATACTTTGGCTTATATAATTGGAGACAAATATAGTAAAACCTCGTTATAACAGTAGCTTGTTTATAACTATATAGTTTAAACAGTATCTTTGTTATAACATAACAAAATACTGTTAAAACACTTGCTTAAACATACCTGGGATATAGTGAACCTTCCCCTTATAACAAACCAGAAATAATCCCCATTTTTATAATAGAGTGAACTATTAGTAAATTAAATTTAATTGCCATCTATCGTTAAAATTTTACACAAATAAATTTACTGGCTTCTTTTAAATATCATCAAATATTATCTCTACAGACCTTACTGCCTTCCATAGAAAATACAGGGTTTATTCCAATCCAATACAATAGTAGAGCGGTCTAGAGATTAATTTGGCAAAACCGCTGAGAGGGTTCACTACTGATGAGCCAAGCCCTCTCATTCAATAACTCATATCATTGCAGTAAGGTCTGTAGGAATAATATTTGAAGATATTCAAAAGAAGCGCATTGCCAGTAAACTTATTTGTGTAAAATTTTAACAGTGAACTATGGCTATAATGAATGAAAGCTATAGTGAAACAACAGATTCAGTCTCACAAAGGTTTGTTATCTAATTAACAAAAATGCTCTAATGTCCACCGATTCTTGAAAAAGTCCAACCCCACCAGTGAGTGCAAGTAACCAAACAGGGCTCTTGGCATATTTGTAAGTGCAAAAGTCAAACTGCTTTTCACATGTGTAGACATGTGGTACACTTACAGTAAAAGCAATCGTCAACTTCTACCCACCGTGATTATCATGGCCTGTACCATTGTGTACTAGGGATAATAAAAAAGAGGTTTGTTATAGAGGGGTTTTACTGTAGTTTTCTATGTGCAACCATATTCTTTTATCGCTGAGACAAAATATGAAAAAAGAGGAACTTTCACAAAAATTCTCCTTGTTCCGTTACAAAGTCAGTATCTTGTCATCTTCTGTATAACAGATTTATTGATGTCTTTTATCACCACAGTTATACTTGGGTGCAGTGTGTTTACAAGTATTAGTACAATGATGATGTCTTCTTCTTTCTTATCTCCACACTGAAGTAGAATGCCTTTGTCATTAAGACTGGGAGCACTACTCAGTGGCAGGCCGACTTAGCTCCAAAAGAAGTGGCCGCCTCTGACATGAGGAAAAGACGCCATGTACAGCCGCTTCTAACATGGAGTACAGACACTGCTCATCCTGTATCCCTGGAGACCTTACAGGGTACTATCAGCTAGGCCAGCTGAGCCCAGTTTTTTTAGCGAGCTTGTTACTGCTCCCCCTCCTCCATCCGGGCTTGGGACCGGCAAAGGCGGAGTTTAATGATGATGTGAACAATTAACATGTGGTGTTGCTTATGTCCTTAGACCATAGAGTCTGGTAGTTCACTAAGTTCTCTAATTTTGATTGTATGGTAGTTATTGGGAGGAGTAGAATTGATACGGAGTAATTGTGTACTGTTGATGGGAACATCTGAGGCCCAGATTGTTAGGACTTTGTCTGTTAACATTTAGATGGACTTAGTAGGATAACAGCCTTAATGTCTAGGGTACCAGGAGTATATACAAGACATAATGTCCTGTCTAGGGTCACCTCCCAAACACACCTGAGGCAGTTAACAAGATTTGAAGGTTAACTTAAAAAAATTATATATATTTTGTACATTACCTTGTGCTTATATTTTGTACACTGAGTATGTGTAAGATGACTCTGCCACAAATACAGAGTGTGATGATGGAATATCGTCAATGGGTCTTCAGCACTATCGCATATTTTTTGGCAGACGAAATCAACGTAAATAGCAAATTTCATTGACGAGATGATAGTGGGGTCCTTGAAACCCATCCAGAAGATCCAAGATAGATGTAAATCAAGGAGTTTATTTTGTTCATGTATTCCCAACTTTTAAATATATATTTTTTTCAGCAATAAAAGGAATTTGGTGCATGTTGAATTGTTCCTCTTATGGTACTTATCAACCTTCTTATGTCTTTAATTATATGATACAGTAGAACAACCTCAGTGAGAGGACACTCCTACTAGCAGATACCTCTCTACAAAGGACAGTTTTCATTGCCAAAATAACCATTTTTAACTAATTATTAACTTTCCTGTAAAAGGATTCTTCTCTAGAAAAGACAGTTTTCATCACCAAAATTATAATTTCTACTATTTATTAACTCTCCAGTAAGAGGATACTCTTCTCTAGAAAGGATAGTTTTCAATGCCAAAATGATAATTTTTACTATTTAACAATGATAAAGCACAATTTGGATTATAGATTATAATAAAAGAAAATAAGACCTAATCCACATAATTTATTAGTGTGTGACGTTTCGACAACAACATTGTCACCATCATCAGACAAAAGAATAAATATTCAATATCAATACATTTTATTCTTTTGTCTGATGATGGTGACAATGTTGTTGCTAAAACGTCACACACTAATAAATTATTTGGATTAGGTCTTATTTTCTACTATTTAACAAGTCAGTAAGAGGACATTTATCTACAAAACAGTTTCCATCGCCAAAATTACCATTTTTAACTAATTATCAACTTTCCTGTAAAAGGACACTCTTCTCTAGAAAGGACAGTTTACATCACCAAAATTACCATTTTTACTAATTAAAATTTATTTCAGCAATATATATATATACAGTAAATCCCTCTATAGCCACAGTTTTGCCATTTTTTTTTTAAACTTTTCTAAATTTTTAGACCGTATAATTAATGTAATAATAAAATATATAATAAAATTGTATATATTTTAAAAATAGTATATAATTTATAATTAAATATATAATACATATTAATAATTAATTTAAAAATAATAATTTTAATAAAGTTCTCCAGTAAGAGAACACCTCTCTCTAAAGAACACTATGGCTCTCTGTAACTAGGTGTTGTCCTTTACATAGAGGTTATTCTACTGTATGTCATTGTATGAAGGAAGTAACATGCCATGTGTTACTCACCCTTTTTAAATGGAATAGGTAATTTCATTTCTTATATCAAATTTTACTTTTATTTCATTTTTATCAACATTTTTTTAAATCTTCAAGTTCATATTGTTTTCTCTTTTTCTATGTGTGTGTATGTTTCATTAATTTTTTTTTTTCAGATGAATAAAATATCTTTTAAAGAGAATTCCATAGTGTGCTTGTAATCCTTTTTTTTTCTCTCTCTCTCAATACAACAAAAAGAGGGGTTCACCTACACACAAATATATAGATGAAAATTTTGGCGGGAGGAAATTGATCCATAGAAGCAAAGGGCGCTTTTCCCGTCAAAATAAATGTCAAAATCTGACGCCATCTATTGACTGTCGCCGTAAACTAGCGGCCTTAGGTCGGTGACAAAGCCACAACACCAGCTTTGGTAAACTGAGAAGCGTCCACCTAGAGACCATGGTTTCGGGCTAATGGCCCTCGTCAGTCTAGGGTGGACTTTATTCCATGAGATCCACACGGGATCTAATGGAATCTTCACAATCTACCAAAGTGGTGTTTTGCTGGCAATGTGGCTGGGCCAAATCTTTGGCTAGAATATAGATTTGGCGTCATATTTTGACGGGAAAAGCGCCCTTTGCTTCTATGAAACACAAATATTTAGATGGAAATTTTGCTAGGAGGATATTTATCTATGAAAATAAAGGTCACAAGGTGGACGCTTCTCAGTTTGCCAAAGCTGGTATTGTGGCTTTGTCACTGAACCGAGGCTGCTAGTTTGCGGTGACAATCAATCTATGGTGTCTGGTTTTGATTTATATTTTAATGAGAGAGATAACCTTTATTTTTTATACACACACATATATATATATGTCATAATATATACTCTTCCAGGAATAATAAAGCAAACCTACAGACAACCCAGAGAGAGACGGGAGGGTAAAGTCCGGTCACTTGAGACACCAGAGACATTCCAAGGGACGACCACTGGGTCCTGTTAGTTTCGGGACTTTTAGGACAGTTGGGGATTGTGTGGGACACTGAAGTCTGTGCCAGTTCTGTCTCTCTCTCTCTGGTTGCCTGGGTTCCTCTTTCAACCTGTGCTTATTTCTCTCCCCACCTCTTATTACCACATTCTATATACAGTTACGAGCGTCTTTCCTAATCAATCAGCCGCCTCTGTCACCGTTTGCTTTTATTGGTTGGCTACGGTCACGCCACCTTTGCCCCCCCCTGCCGGTGGCGCACACCCATTGGCTGCCGGCGAGCATGTGACTTCCCTCTGCGCTCGCATGGCGGGCGGTAGGCTATAGTTATTACCTAACATATGCAATTAATTAAGGCGCCAATTTATAATTGTAACAAATAGTATTTGAATCAAAACATTCAATCGGGTAAAACACGCGTGTTGCCCGGGTCATTCGGCTAGTATATATATATCAGGTCAGTGTATAACTGTATTATTATTATTCACTGGACAAATTCACTTTTTCTCAGACATACAGATGGCTTGTGTGTTTATTCATCTATTTATTATAAAGAATTGTAATAAATGAAACACATTTATATAAAATATAATAATTATAAATAGTCTTTATTTCTATATAACTTTTATAGAATAAATGTGATTAATATCAAAAAATGGAATATATTATTTGGAGATGGGGTTTATAAGAACAATATTAAAAATAGTAAAATGTTTTTGAGCAAATATTTACCTAGCACATATGCAAAGTAGGTAGACTTCTTTCTATAGCAATTTAAATTAATCCTTGCACAGTTCAATAGGTAATATATATATATATTTAAAACACGATATATAAAAACTTAACTTTAATTAAAAAGGCATATATTGGATCAAAATAAATGATATTTTGATCCAATATATGCCTTTTTAATTAAAGATTTATTTATGGATTGCTCTATTTAAAAAAAAAACAACTAACTATCCATTTCCTTATTACGATAAACTTGGGCCAAGCTTTCAATCCAAAAAGGGTTCTTCTTCAATGCCATAATACAATAAATTATTATTACTTATTTTATCGCATTGAAGAAAATCCTTTTTTAGCTTGAAAGATCATCTAGTTTTATCGTAATACCTCAACGTTAAAACTTTTAATTGTCATGTTTTTAATAGAATCAACGATTTAGGTAATAGATATGGCCCAATTTGGATTATAGATTATAAATACAAGGTAATAAGACCAAATCCAAATAAATAAATAGTGTGTGACGTTTCGGTAACAGCGTTGTTACTTTTTGTCTGAAGATGATAACAACGCTGTTACCGAAACGTCACACACTATTTATTTATTTGGATTTGGTCTTATTACCTTGATATATATAGGTAATAGCTATGTAAATAAAGTGGGAGATTATGGCTAAAGTTATAGTACATGGGGGTTATGCAAATCAACATCATTCAAGTTTATATACCCAGAGATATCATGATGATTGTCATTTCATTGGGTAAAGAGTTTTTTTTTTTTTTTTTTAAGACATTCGCAGCTTTAAAATAGTTCACCTGAAAACTATGATATTTATAGGGGGGGTGAAAAAACTTGTCCATTCTGTATGAGATGTCTCACAAACCCTCTCATAACAGGCGTGGTAATGTATCATATTGTAGTCAACTGGATTGATAGGTTGTGTGGCTTATTTACACATTAAACTTGATGAGCTCTACCCATTCTCAGCCACAGACACCATCAACAAGCTCTACAAACTTGATACCCTGATATGATTGCTGAGTGGAGATAAGAAAGAAGACGATAAGGCACAATTTGAATTATAGATTATAAACACAAGGTAATATGACCAAATAAATAAATAGTGTGTGACGTTTCTGTAACAGCGTTGTTACCATCTTCAGACAAAAGTACTAAATTCTACAGTACTACATTCAGTACTTTTGTCTGAAGATGGTAACAACGCTGTTACAGAAATGTCACACACTATTTATTTATTTGGATTTGGTCTTATTATCTTGTGTTTATAAGAAGATATATACATATGGAAAATATAGGACAATTTGCCTAACCTTTTTACATATTGGAAGCCCTAAATATAACTGACCTTATAACAAGAATGACCAAAGGCAATAGTCGATTTATACAAGGATAAATAAACACAAGGTAATAAGACCAAATACAAATAAATAGTGTGTGAGGTTTCAGTAACAGCGTTGTTACCATCTTCAGACAAAAGTACTGAATGAGAAATTTTACCACATTCAAATTTCTCATTCAATACTTTTGTCTGAAGATGGTAACAACGCTGTTACCGAAATGTCATACACTATTTATTTATTTGTATTTGGTCTTATTACCTTGTGTTTATAATCTATAATCCAAATTGTGCCTTATCTACAAGGATAAATAATAAAAATGTCCAAAAAATAACTTTCTACGCAGTAAATGAGATGCTTGAAAATTGTTGACCTTCTTACTCTGCACATACGGTTATGATTTAACAGTAGTAGAAAATTGTAGTACAAAACAATAGATGAAATTATCAACAGAATGAGGAAACAAATGACCCTGATTATCCAGGAACAGCAAGAAGCCAGTTGTTCATACAGTATTGTAGAAGTTATATTTGACAATCTACAGGACACAAAAGTCCCTCAACTATAGTGTAACACCACAAGAAGCCAGTTCTTCATATAGACTATAGAAGCTATAGCATACATACTATATAATACAATATAATGCGGCTTATGATTGTAGAACGACATTTGAAAATTATCCCGCTTGTGTTTCTTTTGATGAAAATTATCCCGCTTGTGTTTCTTTTGATGAAAATTATCCCGCATGTGTTTCTTTTGATGAATGTCAAAAGAAACATGCGAGATAATTTTCAAATGTCATTCTACAATTCATGCTATATATTTAACAATCTACAGGAAGCACGAAAGACTCCCTCCTTCAGTGTAACACCACAAGAATCCTGTTATTCATACAGACTATAGAAGCAATGTTTGACAATGTACAGGGCAAAAGGGTCCCTCAATTTCACTGTAACACCACAAGAATCCAGTTGTCCATTAATTTCTATAGAATTGATGTTTGACAATGTACAGGACACAAAAGTCCCCCAACTCCAGTGTAACACTACAAGAAGCCTGTTGTCCATACAGTACTGTAGAATTGATGTTTGACAATGTACAGGACACAGAAGTCTTCCAACTCCAGTGTAACACTACAAGAAGCCAGTTGTCCATACAGTACTATAGAATTGATGTTTGACAATGTACAGGATACAGAAGTCCCCCAACTCCAGTGTAACACTACAAGAAGCCTGTTGTCCATACAGTACTGTAGAATTGATGTTTGACAATGTACAGGGCACAGAAGTCTTCCAACTCCAGTGTAACACTACAAGAAGCCTGTTGTCCATACAGTACTATAGAATTGATGTTTGACAATGTACAGGATACAGAAGTCTTCCAACTCCAGTGTAACACTACAAGAAGCCTGTTGTCCATACAGTACTGTAGAATTGATGTTTGACAATGTACAGGGCACAGAAGTCTTCCAACTCCAGTGTAACACTACAAGAAGCCTGTTGTCCATACAGTACTATAGAATTGATGTTTGACAATGTACAGGATACAGAAGTCTTCCAACTCCAGTGTAACACTACAAGAAGCCTGTTGTCCATACAGTACTGTAGAATTGATGTTTGACAATATACAGGATACAGAAGTCTTCCAACTCCAGTGTAACACTACAAGAAGCCAGTTGTCCATACAGTACTATAGAATTGATGTTTGACAATGTACAGGATACAGAAGTCTTCCAACTCCAGTGTAACACTACAAGAAGCCAGTTGTCCATACAGTACTGTAGAATTGATGTTTGACAATGTACAGGGCACAGAAGTCTTCCAACTCCAGTGTAACACTACAAGAAGCCAGTTGTTCATACAGTACTGTAGAATTGATGTTTGACAATGTACAGGATACAGAAGTCTTCCAACTCCAGTGTAACACCACAAGAATCCAGTTGTCCATTCAGTACTGTAGAATTGATGTTTGACAATGTACAGGATACAGAAGTCTTCCAACTCCAGTGTAACACTACAAGAAGCCAGTTGTCCATTCAGTACTGTAGAATTGATGTTTGACAATGTACAAGATACAGAAGTCTTCCAACTCCAGTGTAACACTACAAGAAGCCAGTTGTCCATACAGTACTGTAGAATTGATGTTCGACAATGTACAGGGCACAGAAGTCTTCCAACTCCAGTGTAACACTACAAGAAGCCAGTTGTTCATATAGTACTGTAGAATTGATGTTTGACAATGTACAAGATACAGAAGTCTTCCAACTCCAGTGTAACACTACAAGAAGCCAGTTGTCCATACAGTACTGTAGAATTGATGTTTGACAATGTACAGGACACAGAAGTCTTCCAACTCCAGTGTAACACTACAAGAAGCCAGTTGTCCATACAGTACTGTAGAATTGATGTTTGACAATGTACAGGACACAAAAGTCCCTCAACTATAGTGTAACACCACAAGAATCCAGTTGTCCATTCAGTACTGTAGAATTGATGTTTGACAATGTACAAGATACAGAAGTCTTCCAACTCCAAGAAGCCAGTTGTCCATTCAGTACTATAGAAATGATATTTAACAATGTACAGGGAACAAAGTCTCCCAATTTTTGTGCAACACCACAAGAAGCCAATTGTCCATACTATTGTATCGATAATTACTGATGTACAGAGAGCAAGGACATAAAATCTCCCTAAATTCCTGTACACCAGAAGAAGCTATTCACACAGTATTAATATAAAATTGACGATTGCTGATGTACAAGGCACAAAAGTCATTTAACTCTCTGTATGTCACAAGAAATCATAGTTATATATAGAGATGGATGATCAATAATGTACAGAGTGGGGACTCACCCAAGTACCCCAGTAAACTCCAAGATTCCAGATATGTCCATACAGCACTAGTATAGAGTTGATGATAAATGATGAACAAATCTATGTACAGACAGACAGACAGACATCTAGGGGAAGCCAACAGAGCAGAATTCACACAGGAACCAGCAACACTTGGTGCAGGCTTGGCAAGATTCCTCTTCCTCCATTGATTTGGGTTTCTGTTCCGGCCTGAAACACCCATTACGTCAGCTAGAGATGTATGGTAGACAATGTTGAGGACATGGTGACTGGAAGTACATAACATTCTATAGTTTCAAACAACAAGTACCTTAAAACTATCTCACTACAACACACATTACTTTCTAATTCAAGCCATAAAAGAGCCAACAACAATGCTATCATAGCTATTTTAGGTATAACGTGACGGCATTGTGTAAATAGGGTAAGTGCAATGTGTGGGATAAGACGATGTTATTGTGGGGATAACGTGAGGATGTTGTGTGTGGGGATAAGAGGTGAGAGGAGGGATATTGTGTGGATTACGTGGAGGTATTGTGGGGATAACGTGAGGAAGTTGTGTGTGGGGATAAGAGGTGAGAGGAGGGATATTGTGTGGATTACGTGAAGGTGGGGATAACGCGAGGGGTTGCGGATGATAACGTGATAGTGTTATGGGGATAACGTGAATGTATTGTGGGGATATGGTGAGGTTATTGTAGGGATGACGTGAGGTTATTAAGGGAATAACGTGCGGGGATGTTGTGGGGATAAGGTGAAGGTATTGTGGGGATATGGTGAAGGTATTGTGAGGATATGGTGAAGGTATTGTAGGGATGACGCGAGGTTATTATGGGAATAACGTGCGGGGATGTTGTGGGGATAAGGTGAGGGTATTGTGGGGATAACATGAATGCATTGTGAGGATAACGGAAGGTATTATGGGGATAATGTGAGGGTATTGTGGTATTACGTGAAGGTATTGTGGTATTATGTGAAGGTATTGTGGTATTACGTGAAGGTATTGTGGTATTATGTGAAGGTATTGTGGTATTACGTGAAGGTATTGTGGTATTATGTGCAGGTATTGTGGTATTATGTGAAGGTATTGTGGGGATAACTTGATGATATTATGTAGGGATAACGTGATGATATGTGTTGTGGGGATATGTTGAAGATATTGTGAGATAACGTAAAGGTATTGTGAAGGTAACGTGAACGTTTTGTGGGGATAAAGTAATGGTATTGTAAGGATAAGGTGAGGGTGTTGTGGGGATAAGGTAAAGGTGTTATGGGGATAAAGCGAGAGAGAGCATTGTGGTGATAACATGAAAAGGTTATTCTCCTAGAAGGTTTTGAAAGAAGTCTATTGTAAAGGTACAACACCATGGCATTGTAAAAGCGCGTGAAAGGGAAGCGATGTTGAAATAGAAAGTAAAGGAGAAGGCCAATTTACATTTCACATCAAAATTTCACAAGAGGTATTGTGGAACCCTTGGACAAAATTAGGCCTAGATTTTAGGGGGGGTTGGAACATGGCGCTTAACCTTACTTGTGTGTGGTCTTTCTATCTCTACAGGTACTGGTGTTTATTATTGTGGAGGTTATTCTGACAATATGGATGTGATACACTCATGGACAAAACTTAAGGAAGTTGTACCTTTTAGCATGTATATCGGGATTCAGACAATAACTCTGAAAGATATTACAGTGACCTTTATTGAAGACACACATATATACACTCATGGACAAAACTTAAGGAAGTTGTACCTTTTAGCATGTATATCGGGATTCAGACAATAACTCTGAAAGATATTACAGTGACCTTTATTGAAGACACACATATATACACTCATGGACAAAACTTAAGGAAGTTGTACCTTTTAGCATGTATATCAGGATCCAGACAATAACTCTGAAAGATATTACTGTGACCTTTATTGAAGACACACATATATACACTCATAGACAAAACTTAAGGAAGTTGTACCTTTTAGCATGTATATCGGGATTCAGACAATAACTCTGAAAGATATTACAGTGACCTTTATTGAAGACACACATATATACACTCATGGACAAAACTTAAGGAAGTTGTACCTTTTAGCATGTATATCGGGATTCAGACAATAACTCTGAAAGATATTACAGTGACCTTTATTGAAGACACACATATATACACTCATGGACAAAACTTAAGAAAGTTGTACTTTTACCATGTATATCGGGATTCAGACAAAAACTCTGAAAGATATTACAGTGACCTTTATTGAAGACACACATATATACACTCATGGACAAAACTTAAGGAAGTTGTACCTTTTAGCATGTATATCGGGATTCAGACAAAAACTCTGAAAGATATTACAGTGACCTTTATTGAAGACACACATATATACACTCATGGACAAAACTTAAGAAAGTTGTACTTTTACCATGTATATCGGGATTCAGACAAAAACTCTGAAAGATATTACAGTGACCTTTATTGAAGACACACATATATACACTCATGGACAAAACTTAAGGAAGTTGTACCTTTTAGCATGTATATCGGGATTCAGACAAAAACTCTGAAAGATATTACAGTGACCTTTATTGAAGACACACATATATACACTCATGGACAAAACTTAAGAAAGTTGTACTTTTACCATGTATATCGGGATTCAGACAAAAACTCTGAAAGATATTACAGTGACCTTTATTGAAGACACACATATATACACTCATGGACAAAACTTAAGGAAGTTGTACCTTTTAGCATGTATATCGGGATTCAGACAATAACTCTGAAAGATATTACACTGACCTTTATTGAAGACACACATATATACACTCATGGACAAAACTTAAGGAAGTTGTACCTTTTAGCATGTATATCATGATTCAGACAATAACTCTGAAAGATATTACACTGACCTTTATTGAAGACACACATATATACACTCATGGACAAAACTTAAGGAAGTTGTACCTTTTAGCATGTATATCGGGATTCAGACAATAACTCTGAAAGATATTACACTGACCTTTATTGAAGACACACATATATACACTCATGGACTCTGAATCCCGATATACATGCTAAAAGGTACAACTTCCTTAAGTTTTTTCCATAAGTGTATATATGTGTGTCTTCAATAAAGGTCACTGTAATATCTTTCAGAGTTATTGTCTGAATCCCGATATACATGCTAAAATGTACAACTTCCTTAAGTTTTGTCCACGAGTGTATATATGTGTGTCTTCAATAAAGGTCACTGTAATATCTTTCAGAGTTATTGTCTGAATCCCGATATACATGGTAAAAGGTACAACTTCCTTAAGTTTTGTCCATGAGTGTATATATGTGTGTCTTCAATAAAGGTCACTGTAATATCTTTCAGAGTTATTGTCTGAATCCCGATATACATGCTAAAAGGTACAACTTCCTTAAGTTTTGTCCATGAGTGTATATATGTGTGTCTTCAATCAAGGTCATTGTAATATCTTTCAGAGTTATTGTCTGAATCCCGATATACATGCTGAAAGGTACAACTTCTTTAAGTTCTGTCCACATAAGTGTGTAAACAACAGACAAAACAACACGCTACATTTGTATATCTTATAATTCATAACATGCTGAAAATAATTAGTAACTTTCAACATCCATGTAATAACCAACAAGCTACAGAAGTAGCGACAGAATATGCAAATGTGGTAGCCACCCTATGACGTCATTTCTTTACCAGACGAATCTAAAAGCTGGCAGACGACTGGGCGGATGTTCCATCAAAGGCTACAAGTGCGGTGACCCAGAACAACTGTGAGTTTTCTATGGGCATCTGCCATTCAATGCAGTCACCTACCCTGTCATTGAGTGAGTACATCATCGCCTCCAGTACGATGATGCGGACCAACAGCCACGAATCGCGTACACAAAAACTTCCCCCCCCCCCTTCTTATCTAGCATTTGAAAAAAAAAAAAATAGTACAAGAGTGAAATTATACTGGGATCGAGTGGATAAATTAATAAAAATGCATATCCTGATCGTTCAAATAATATTTATTCCGATAGATGGCGCAAGCCATCATCAACTTTCAGTTACATGATAAGGAGATGCTTTTTAAATAAGGTATAATGTTGTCCGTTGAAGAGCGAAAGTTCACGATTTTTTATAATTAAACAAACTTATTGTAAAAGGTGTTTTTGATAATTATAATATAATAGTATATTGCAATTTTCTTATATCATCTGATGCCAGTACAATTTCATTTTTGTACTATTTTTTCATATTATCAAACTAGCCGAATGACCCGGGCAACGCCCGTGTTTTACCCGATTGAATGTTTTGATTCAAATACTATTTGTTACAATTATAAATTGGCACCTTAAATAAATGCATATGTTAGTTAATAACTATAGCCTATGTGCTTTATCTGTCTATGTACTGTTGGCTTCCGTAGGCGTCTCTTACTGGGAAAAAGAAAGAGAGGATTCCATTTGGTTATTAACTAATATATGCATTTATTTAAGGAGCGACCCGCTCCAACACAATAGTTACAAAAACGAAAAAGCGAGTGGGGGGCATGATTGGGGGGGGGGGGGGGGGGGGGGGCAAAGGTGGCGTGATTGTAGCCAACCAATAGGAGAGCGCCATTCCAAAAAAAAAAGCAAACGGTGACAGAGATGAAAACTGAAGAATTAAGAACGCATGACGCTCGTAACTGTATATACATACAATGTTTATCATATCCTGTACTTTGGGGATCAATAAAAGAAAACACGAATAAGTTAGAGAAATAACAGGAATTATTTTCAAGTACATCCTTTGTTAAAAGTCGCCTCTCCCCATAGACGTCAAAACTAAACGCCATCTATTGACGTTTTGACGTCTATTTTGACGGGAGAGGCGACCTTTGTCTCTTTAGATCAATATCCTCCCGACAAAATTTCCATCTATCTTTTGTTGACTTAGTCATTTCTTGATGAACAAATTGAGCTATTAAACGTTTCAAGAAATATTGTGTGGAAATATGTAACGTTCCACGGCGTTCCACAAAGATGACTGATAGAAAACAACGGCGACGTAATTTCCCGAAACGTTCAGATCGCTAAAGTCGTCCTGATTCCATACAAAGAGCTCAGTGGAGATAATCAGTGTGTTTGGTCAGCTTATCGGGCGTCCGTTCACCCTGTAGGTCAGACTACCCCGCCTTAGTACAGTACCTTTACTGTACAATCTCTCTCTACCATAACCTGGTATAGTTCTCAGTACTTTTCCACCCAACCCTCGAGGTACCCGCCCCAGCGCATTAACCCTTTACTTTTTTTTTAAAATTATCCCTAGTACACGTGGTACAGGCCATGATAGTCATGGTGGGTAGTTAGCGACTGTTTTTTACTGTAAGCGCACCACATGTCTACATATCTGAAAAGCAGTTCGACTTTGCACTTACAAATGTGCCAGAGCCCCGTTTGGTTACTTGCACTCGCTGGTGGGGTTGGAATTTTGCAAGAAACGGGGGCCATTGGAGCATTTTTTTTTAATCAGAAAAAAGTGTCCAATGCGGGAATCGAACCCGGGTCGTAGTGGTCGAAAACCAAACGGTTTAACCAGCCTTGAAATTGCCTGAGTTGAATGAGTGAATGCGATGCCCATCTTCTCAGTAAGAATAAGCACCTTTATACTATAGCTTCCCTCGATACTCTACATCTTAGTACCTGACATTGTAGCATCAATTTCACAATCCCAAAAATTGTATTATATTAGTGTTTAGGTATTTGATTTAATTATTATTTTTATGTAATCCATTTAGTTGTCTCAAAATCAATATAGTTTAAATAGATGACAGCTTTTCCACCCAAACCCCGAGGTACCCGCTCCAGCGCATTAACCCTTGAAATTGCCTGAGTTGAGTGAGTGACTGCGATATATCTTGATTGCAATGCTCATCTTCTCAGTAAGAATAAGAAAAAAATAGGTTTATAAAAAAATTAATACAAAATTTTACGATGTATATTGAAGAATGATTCATGGTGTTAGGGACTCACCTTTTCTCCATGAGCAGTTCCACATTATGGTTAATTGTTGGCTGCGGTGGGGTGTCTATAACTAGGGGAACTTTCTCTTCAGTTTTAGGGACCGCGGAGTCTGTCAGATCTAGCTCAGTGCTTGTTCCTCTGTCCATTTTGGTAATAGGTGGACATAAGGAACCTGTGCTTGTTCCACATTCTGTTGTCGCAACATCACCGTTGGGTAGATTCTTCCTGCAGACCGTTGAGGAATCTGCGATCTCAGGAGGCATGTTCTTCATGCGGATGGATTCTCCCAGCTCGTGGGGCAGGGGATGTAGCTCGGCAGTGGTAACAACCATTGGCCCGTTGTGGGCCATTCTGTACACATGGTTGACATATGTCAGAGTCAACATGACCAGCTAACTCTACTTTACACTTATTTATACCAGGCAGTAAACAGCATCAACCATACGCCATATCCAGTGACAGCTATTCATACAGGATACTTATAATAGGAGAGGATATATAAAGGATATATAATAAGAAAAGATAATCACTAACACTACGACAAGTTTATTAAAGAGATATAAGCTTGGCAAGTGTTCGGACAATAACGTTCTTTGAGAGGATGTAAGACAAGCTTGCATTCTTATTATAGCCTGTTGAAGGATGTTATTGTTCGAAAGCTCGTCAAACCTGTTCAATAAAAATAGTCGTCGCCGTTTTAGTTTTATCTCTTCTTAGATATCTTATCCCAAGATAAGTCCCGTAATATAAGCTAGACAGTGTCTGCAGGAACATGTCAACATGAACAAACTATAGTTTCCCCCAATTTATAGCAGGCAGTGCACATCTACCAAACAATACGTAATATCTAGGGATAGTTATTCATGAATGTTTTTTACTTATCCCAAGATAAGTCCCGTAATATAAGCTAGACAGTGTCTGCAGGAACATGTCAACATGAGCAAACTATAGTTTCCCCCAATTTATAGCAGGCAGTGCACATCTACCAAACAATACGTAATATCTAGGGATAGTTATTCATGAATGTTTTTTACTTATCCCAAGATAAGTCCCGTAATATAAGCTAGACAGTGTCTGCAGACACATGTCAACATGAGCAAACTATAGTTTCCCCCAATTTATAGCAGGCAGTGCACATCTACCAAACAATACGTAATATCTAGGGATAGTTATTCATGAATGTTTTTTACTTATTCCAAGATAAGTCCCGTAATATAAGCTAGACAGTGTCTGAAGGCACATGTCAACATGAACAAACTATAGTTTCCCCCAATTTATAGCAGGCAGTGCACATCTACCAAACAATACGTAATATTTAGGGATAGTTATTCATGAATGTTTTTTACTTATCCCAAGATAAGTCCCGTAATATAAACTAGACAGTGTCTGCAGGCACATGTCAATATGAACAAACTATAGTTTCCCCCAATTTATAGCAGGCAGTGCACATCTACCAAACAATACGTAATATCTAGGGATAGTTATTCATGAATGTTTTTTACTTATCCCAAGATAAGGCCCGTAATATAAGCTAGACAGTGTCTGCAGGAACATGTCAACATGAGCAAACTATAGTTTTCCCCAATTTATAGCAGGCAGTGCACATCTACCAAACAATACGTAATATCTAGGGATAGTTATTCATGAATGATCTTTACTTATCCCAAGATAAGTCCCGTAATATAAGCTAGACAGTGTCTGCAGGAACATGTCAACATGAACAAACTATAGTTTCCCCCCAATTTATAGCAGGCAGTGCACATCTACCAAACAATACGTAATATCTAGGGATAGTTATTCATGAATGTTTTTTACTTATCCCAAGATAAGAGACCGAGAGATAGACCTTATCTGCAGACAGATTTTGAAGACGTCAACTCTGGCATCAACACGACATAACTCTGATTGATTCATAAAAATAAAGGTTGCCTCTCTCGTCAAAATAGACGCTAAAACTAAACACCATCTATTGACCGTCTCCGTAAATAAGCACACTCAGGTCGGTGACAAAGCCACATCACCAGCTTTGTCAAACTGAGAAACGTCCACAGGGAGACCATGGTTTCGGACTAATGATCTTCTTCAGCCCCAGGTCGGACTCTTTTCCTTCTCGGCAAAATTCCTATCTATATTTTGGTCATAGATTTACCCTAGACACTTTACCAGCTAAACACCTCTTTCTCAGATTGTGAAGATTTCATCAAATCCCTTGTGTATCTCATGGAATAAAGTCCACCCTGGACTTAAATATGAGTAAAAAAACTACTTTGTTGATGGTAATAAATGAAAAATCTGCCAATTCTTTTGTTAAAAAGAAGAATGAACAAGAAGTTTGTTCACTCTGGGCCATACGTCACAACGTCACAACTCAGCGAAATGTTGGCAGCATATCTATAAATAACTCTCCTTCCATGCCTTTACAGCGGTTCTTAGCTACAGGATTGGTATCTTATAGACCTTCCATGCCTTTACAGCGGTTCTTAGCTACAGGATTGGTATCTTGTAGACCTTCCATGCCTTTACAGCGGTTCTTAGCTACAGGATTGGTATATTGTAGAACTTCCATGCCTTTACAGCGGTTCTTAGCTACAGGATTGGTATCTTGTAGACCTTCCATGCCTTTACAGCGGCTCTTAGCTACAGGATTGGTATCTTGTAGACCTTCCATGCCTTTACAGCGGCTCTTAGCTACAGGATTGGTATTTTGTAGACCTGGTCACTTGAAGTTGAAACTTAGAATAAGTGAAGAAATCTCTGTCCAAAGTATCCGTCCTTCCCTGCTCCTGCAGTGGCTCTAGCTGCGGGACACCTGACTGTACACCTTAGGCCAAAACTGAGAAAATAGAGAATGAAGCTTCGCCCCAAATATCTAGCCTTTAATGCCTACAAGATACTAAAATGGTCACTTGAGGTTGACACTGAGGAAATAACAAAGAAATATTTGCCCCATGTACCTGTCCTCCCGAACCTCTAAAGTGGCTTCTAGCTAGAAGATACCAGATATGGTTACTAGGGGTTAATAGTGAAGACATATTTTCCCAAAGTATATGTTCTTCCATGTCTCAACAGTGTTTCTAGCTACAAAATACTAGACATGGTCACTTGAGGTTGAAACTGGGGAATTAGTGAAGACATTTTTGCCCCAAAATATCTCTTCTTCCATATCCCTACAGTAGCTCCTAGCTACAAGATCCCAGACATAGTCACTACAGGTCAAAATTAGGGAAATAGTAAAGTAATATTCGCACAAAGTATCTATCCTTACATATTTCAGCAGTTGCTCTAGCTGCAGAACACCTGACCTGGACACTCGAGTTTGAAACTATGGAAACTATGAAGAAATCTTCGCGCAAAATATCTATCCTTCCACACCTCTAGCTATAAGATACCAGACATGCTCACTACAGGTTAAAACTGGGAAATTAGTGACAATAATTTTATGCTCGAAGTATCTGTCCTTCCATACATTCAGGGGCAAAATTTAAGGAAGTTGTACCTTTTAGCATGTATATCGGGACAATAACTCTGAAAGATATTTGATACAGTGACCTTTATTGAAAACACACGAGATAACCAAGTGTGAACAAAATTGCTTCTGTCTCCTTAAAAAAAAAAAAAAAAACAACAGACGAACGGTTATTTTTGTCCATGAGTTTACCTCTACAATGGATTGTAGCTGTAGAAAACCTGACTTGGACATTTTAGGCCAAAACTGAGAAAATATAATGACAAAATAGCTTGCGTTATATAATCACCTGGAACAAATTCATAAAAAGCGCGAAATCATAAGTTGAAAGGTTTCTTTTAAAGTTTTTTTATTTATTGTTTTGCCGAGAATATTACTGCCCTTCTACGGGAGAAAAGTTGAAACAATCTAGCTGCAAAGTATCAATATCAAAAAAAAAAAAAAGAAACAAATCAAGGAACTTACAAAACTAGCCAATTATCGAAACTCGTTTTTGACGTAAATTTCACGAGAATTGTTCAGTTCTACAGGTTATTATTTCTGTCATCAATACGTGTAATAGATATCGAGGGTGTTGTTTATCTATACACAGTTTGATACAACTTTTCACATTTACATTCATGGACAAAACTTAAGGAAGTGGAAAGTTTTTGATGTCGACGGTCGTCTGTTTTATTATTATTATTATTCTTTTTTAAAGAGACTGAGGTAATTTGGTTCACACTTGGTTATCTCGTGTGTCTTCAATAAAGGTGACTGTAATATCTTTCATTGTCAGAATCCAGATATACATGGTGAAAAGTACAACTTCCTTAAGTTTTGTCCATGAGAGTCTTCAATAAAGGTCACTGTAATATCTTTCAGAGTTATTGTCTGAATCCCGATATACATGGTAAAAGGTACAACTTCCTTAAGTTTTGTCCATGAGTGTATATATGTGTATCTTCAATAAAGGTCACTGTAATACACTGCGTGACATTGAAAATGGAACACCAAGAAATAGTGGCCAGAAAATTATGCAAATTTCAGGGTAGACTCGCCTAACCGAGTTATGCAAATGATGTAAAATGCGCAGCTCTCGTGCGCACATGGAGTAAGATATAAGGGAAGGAACTTGCAGAAAGGACAGTATTCGTGTCGTTATTTCTTCAAGGAAAATCATTGTAGAAATTTTGTTCTTGTGTCAAAAGACACGTGTAATAACAGAGAATGCCAGGTCATCGTAAACGGAGGCAGTTCAAGCAGACAGACGCTTTTACGAGGGGCATGGTGATCGGACTGAAAAGGGCAGGTTGGTCCATACGTAAATCGCAGCTGATACACACCTTGGTGCGTCCACGGTGCACCGACTGTGGAGAAGATGGTTGGAACAAGGAAATGTGGCAATTTATAGGAATGTCGGGGCAACCAGAGTGACGTCAGCACGTGTGGATCGGCGTATCCTTCGACAAGCAGTGGCGGCCCCACAAGCCACTTGTACCGCCACCCTGCAACATGTACAAGACACCCTAGATCATTCCATCTCGACCAGAACCATTTCCCGTCGATTGGTTGCTAATGGCTTGCACTCATGCCGTCCGCTAAAAACTCATGCCGCCATTGACCCCACCGAATAGGCGCCAACGTTTGGAATGGTGCCGGGCTAGATCGACGAGGATGACGGAATGGCACAGGGTCGTGTTCTCAGATGAGTCGCGTTTCTGCTTGTCCAGTGATAGTCGCCGTGTACGCGTGTGGCGTCGACGTGGAGAAAGGTCCAATCCGGCAGCAATTGTGGAACGCCCCACCGTGCGACAACGTGGAATCATGGTTTGGGGCGCAATCACGTATGATTCCAGGTCACCTTTACTTCGTATTCAGGGCACTATGACGGCCCAACGATACGTTGATGATGTGCTGCGACCGGTGACACTCCCATACCTTCAGGGGGTACCCAATGCCCTTTATCAGCAGGATAACGCCCGACCGCACACTGCTCGCATTAGCCAACAAGCTCTGAAAGATGTACAGATGCTTCCCTGGCCACCGTACTCTCCTGATCTCTCACCAATCGAGCACGTCTGGGACATCATTGGACGCCGTTTGCATGCCTTGCCACAGCCGCGTTCAGAAGACGAACTGTGGCAAATGGTTGAGAGGGAATGGAGAGCCATCCCTCAGGACGCCATCCGTATTCTGATTGACTCTCTACCTAGACGTGTTGCTGCGTGCATCGCCGTCCGCGGTGGTCCTACTTGCTACTAAGCCGACGCCGTTCTCGCTCTGTATTATGACTATCATTTTGAAATAAAGATCACTTATTGTTCGTCCCTGTCTCTCTCTGTCTGCCGAGTTTCATCACTTTCTGGCCACTATTTCTTGGTGTTCCATTTTCAATGTCACGCAGTGTATCTTTCAGAGTTATTGTCTGAATCCCGATATACATGGTAAAAGGTACAACTTCCTTAAGTTTTGTCCATGAGTGTATATATGTGTATCTTCAATAAAGATCACTGTAATAACTTTCAGAGTTATTGTCTGAATCCCGATATACATGCTAAAAGGTACAACTTCCTTAAGTTTTGTCCATGAGTGTAGCCTCTCTATATAGTTCTCTTAAATACACACTCTTAAACCTTATTACATAACAAATACAACTATATATACCAAAACAGGCACCTCTCCTTTTATTTATGCATAACAACAATAGCACTGTACATCACCCCAGTAAAAAAACTTTAATAGTGATGATAAAGAATAAGCCACAATACCAGTTTTGGCAAATTCAGACGAAAATCCAAACTGTATACCATTTTTGTCTGAATTTTCCAAAATCGGCGTTGTAGCCCATTCGTTATAATTATTATTTTAAAGAAGAGCGATTGCTCGAAGCATATTTTTATATTTATAAATGTATGTAATTCTACTGTCCTCAAACCTTATGTCCATAGTTCTTCTAAAATACCCATTCAAAGAGTCTACCAACAGTATCACTATAAAAGGAAGTTCCAAAAATGTAATATAACAGCGGTATGGTAGATTAAACTGGGGAAACCGCTGGGAGGGTTCACCACTAATGAGCCAGGCCCTCTCCTTAATTTCCATTCAGTAAGGGCAGTAGAAATTGTTTAATTTCATAAAATAATCTTACGCCTTTAAAATAGTTTCGAATTTTGATAATTACTAGTAAAGTTTATTTTACTGGGGTGATGTACAGTGCCATCGTTCTAATGTATATTTTAAAGGGAGAGGTTATCTCTTTCGGTACATGAATATCATCCTCCCGAAACTTTATATGCTAAATACAGCTATATAAGAAAACCAGTCTGTTAGTAAAGCGGTCTAAAGATTAAGCTGTCAAAACGCTGGGAGATTTAACCAATTGATGAGATAGACCCTTCCGAATTTTTTCATTGTATTGAGTAGAGTAAGAAGTTTGTTTAATAGAAAGGTACGCTCCAGTAGACCGGGTTACCTCTATTAAAAATAGAAAGATAAAAAAGAATCGTAAAGATTGAGGCTGCCTGGCCGAAATTCATAGTTCTGAAAATTGAAGATACTTTGGCCAGTAAATCTTTTTATTATCTCGACGTTTTGACTAATAACTGTTGTACAAATTATAGAAATATCAAGTCCTTACGAGGATAACAGATTTTTGTCGAAACGTCGAGGTAATAAAAAGATTTATACTGGCAGAAGTATCTTTAATTTTTAGAAAGATAAAAAAGAATGGTACTTAATAGTTTAATTTATTCTATTCCAATCTTTATTGACGTGGTAGAGTCTTATAAGTTGAATATGGTTTTTTTTATGTATAAAGATAGTAATTATTAATAAAGCTGAAGGAAAATCGGGTAAATCTATGGATCTATTGATTCCTTTGAGTTTTTTAGTGAGTAAAGCTTCGAGTACTAGGCGCTGGTGCTTGCTATTTATATCCTGATAATGGGTTGAGGGTTCACTAATATTGAATGAATGGCCTATGTTGTGGATGTATATGAACAACAAAGATAGTAATAATTTCTTTTTAAAGTTAAGCAAAACGCGAATTTCTATTGGAAATAGTCACAAAAAAAGACAACATTAATTGTATATTGTCTTGAACAATTATCGCGTGTGTTCAGCAAATGCTGCCAACTGTCCGAACCTCTGCTCGGGTGAATCAACAACAACAACAAGAGAACAATCCAGGAAGCGGATGTAAAGTCAGATCTGCGGCATTTCCTGTGGGGGCTGAACCTACAGTGGCCCTGAATCTAAGAATGTTCTGGTGTGTAGCATCAGGATATGGTGATCTCTGTAGGGGAATAGCTGTGGAACCATTAAAACATGAATTGGACATGGCATCTACCCAGTAATCGGAACACTGTGGGTTCGTTTCCCATCCCTGTAAACTTTTATTTTTCCGTTTATCATTACTCTTCACAATTCATCCTTTCATACTTCATCTCTAAGGTTAGAAATAATCGTTATTTCTCCTTAAAGTAAACTTCGATTTTTCGTTCAAAAGAAACACATGCGGGGTAATTTGCAAATGTCGTTTTACACGAATTTATCTTCCTAAATTAAACACACATACTATTCCTATATAACTGCTAAGAAATAAACAAGTATTTTGGGAGGGCTTGGCTCATCATCTCTACGCTTTGTAAAGATCTACTATTGTATTGAATGGATAAGCTTATATACATTCATGGACAAAATTAAGGATGTGGAAAGTCTTTAATGTCACCGGTCGCCAATTATTTTGAAGGAGATTTTGTTCACACTTGGGTATCTCGTGTGTCATCAATAATGGTCACTGTAATTTCTTTCAGAGTTATTGTCTGAATCCTGATATACATGCTAAAAGGTACAACTTCCTTAAGTTTTGTCCATGAGTGTATATATGTGTGTCTTCAATAAAGGTCACTGTAATATCTTTCAGAGTTATTATCTGAATCCCGATATACATGCTAAAAGGTACAACTCCCTTAAGTTTTGTCCATGAGTGTATATATGTGTGTCTTCAATAAAGGTCACTGTAATATCTTTCAGAGTTATTATCTGAATCCCGATATACATGCTAAAAGGTACAACTTCCTTAAGTTTTGTCCATGAGTGTATATATGTGTGTCTTCAATAAAGGTTACTGTAATATATTTCAGAGTTATTGTCTGAATCCCGATATACATGCTAAAAGGTACAACTTCCTTAAGTTTTGTCCACGAATGTATTGTGACTTGTGTTTATTTTATGTAAAACTGACCTTTGTTTCAAATTTTTGAGGAAGAGTATTTTTCGATGCAAATATTTACTCGTAATTCCACTGTCTCAACGCTTATATCCATAGTTTGATTAAATACCATAACCAAGGTTCCATACTTAAGTGTAGCCTATATAAACATAATAATCCAATACAGCATTAGAGCTATAAAAAGCGGTCGGTAGATTGAATTGGCGAAACCGCTGGGAGGGTTCACCACTGATGAGCCAAGGCCATTCTCAATATTTATCATAGCAGTTAAGGCCAAGAGAAGATGTGGTTTATATTTGAAAATATAAAATTCGTGTTTTAATAGTTTAATTTCTTGAATACAAATAAAGCGTTATTGCCTTCTGTTCAATACATATTTGTGATTGCTTGCACTTTGCACAGATATTTCAGCCTATGATAATCATAGTGGTGCAAGGTTACGACTGTTTGTACATGGAGTATCAGCCTAATAAGGTAAGTACTTATATGGAAACATGTTTATAACTCTCTCGATCCTCTATGGCTATCTATTTCTCCTCAACCAGCCATAGCTGGCAGTATTCCTGTTCTCTCAAAGCTTCCTTTCTATGGCTAGTCTTTTGATGGTATCGTAGAGTCTATCTATTTCTCCTCAACCAGCCATAGCTGGCAGTATTCCTGTCCTCTCAGAGCTTCCTTTCTATGGCTAGTCTTTTGATGGTATCGTATGGTCTATCTATTTCCCCTCAACCAGCCATAGCTGGCAGTATTCCTGTCCTCTCAGAGCTTCCTTTCTATGGCTGGTCTTTTGATGATATCCTAGGGTCTATCTATTTCTCCTCAACCAGCCATAGCTGGCAGTATTCCTGTTCTCTCAGAGCTTCCTTTCTATGGCTGGTCTTTTGATGATATCCTAGGGTCTATCCATTTCTCCTCAACCAGCCATAGCTGGCAGTATTCCTGTTCTCTCAGAGCTTCCTTTCTATGGCTGGTCTTTTGATGATATCCTAGGGTCTATCCATTTCTCCTCAACCAGCCATAGCTGGCAGTATTCCTGTTCTCTCAGAGCTTCCTTTCTATGGCTGGTCTTTTGATGGAATCGTAGGGTCTATCTATTTCTCCTCAACCAGCCATAGCTGGCAGTATTCCTGTTCTCTCAGAGCTTCCTTTCTATGGCTGGTCTTTTGATGATATCGTAGGGTCTATCTATTTCTCCTCAACCAGCCATAGCTGGCAGTATTCCTGTCCTCTCAGAGCTTTCTTTCTATGGCTAGTCTTTTGATGGTATCATAGGGTCTATCTATTTCTCCTCAACCAGCTGGCAGTATTCCTGTCTTCTCAGAGCTTCCTTTCTATGGCTGGTCTTTTGATGATATCGTAGGGTCTATCTATTTCTCCTCAACCAGCCATAGCTAGCAGTATTCCTGTCCTCTCAGAGCTTTCTTTCTATGGCTAGTCTTTTGATGGTATCGTAAGAACTTGTCTTAAAATTATCCAAGAATTCCATTCTCAGCCTTCCCAGTCTTTCATTCACAGACATCCTTCCAGTAATACCAACATGTTCAAACATACTTCTCTCAACCATCTCCATTACATCACCATATCTCTACAATATCATATTTAGGACTTCTTTGTTACTTAGTGTGCTATCTTGGAAAATATGTTGATATTTGAAAAAATGATGCAAGAAGAAAGAGAAGATATCAAATGAGCTAGCTAGAAAGGGTCAAGAAATCTACCGGAAAGTCACTAGATGAACAGTGAGTAATGGTCACTAAAAGATCAAATTAAAGAATATTTGTCACACTATATAGTTTCCAAAAAATGAACTCGACTTGATTGGACACTAGCAACAACAAACCTACCATGATTATCATATAACATGTATTTCTTTTGCTTATCCCTAGTACACGTGGTACAGGCCATGATAATCATGGTGGGTAGAAGTAGACGACTGCTTTTACTGTAAGTGCACCACATGTTTACACATGTGAAAAGCAGTTCGACTTTGCACTTAAAAATATGCCAGAGCCTCATTTGGTTACTTGCAATCGCTGGTGGATTTGGACTTTTGCAAGAATCGGGGGCCATTGGAGCATTTTTTTTAACATAAAAAAGTGCCCAATGAAGGAATCGAACCCGGGTCGTAGCGGTCGAAAACCAATGGTTTAGATCATCCTTCCACCGACCTCCATAATATAACATGTACTTGAGATAAATAAAACAAAAGAACTAACTTGTCAACACTTACTGACAGAGTTGAATATACTGGAAGGTCACGTGGGAACAGTTTGATAAGATAGAAAAATAAAGAAACTCCACGCCGGGAATTGAACCCAAGTTTGACTCACTGTCAGAGAACCTGTTTGCAACAACGTTCTGTATAAACATCCACACTTCTTTATAAGGAACAAAGTATCCGGTGGCGTTTTATAACGACAACTTGGTTAGTTCAATATGTCTTCATAAATATTCTTCTTCACGAAAAGGGCACCTCTCCCTTCACAAATATATTAAAACATTGTACAGAAAATTATAATCCTTTATATAAATTTGTACGAAAGAAATAAAAAAAAATATATAAATATAATTATATATATATATGGCAATTGGACATGCGTCGGACCTGGAGGCTGTTGTTGGGTTCTGTGCTGCCTGGAGTATAGGAGCTCTATCTATGCTTTCTTCCTGTGGTGAATCTACACTGCGTGACATTGAAAATGGAACACCAAGAAATAGTGGCCAGAAAATTATACAAATTTTAGGGTAGACGCGCCTAACCGAGTTATGCAAATGATGTAAAATGCGCAGCGCTCGTGCGCACATGGAGTAAGATATAAGGGAAGGAACTTGCAGAAAGGACAGTATTCGTGTCGTTATTTCTTCAAGGAAAATCATTGTAGAAATTTTGTTCTTGTGTCAAAAGACATGTGTAATAACAGAGAATGTCAGGTCATCGTAAACGGAGGCAGTTCAAGCAGACAGACGCTTTTACGAGGGGCATGGTGATCGGACTGAAAAGGGCAGGTTGGTCCATACGTAAAATCGCAGCTGATACACACCTTGGTGCGTCCACGGTGCACCGACTGTGGAGAAGATGGTTGGAACAAGGAAAGGTGGCAATTTATGGGAATGCCGGTGCAACCAGAGTGACGTCAGCACGTGTGGATCGGCGTATCCTTCGACAAGCAGTGGCGGCCCCACAAGCCACTTGTACCGCCATCCTGCAACATGTGCAAGACACCCTAGATCATTTCATCTCGACCAGAACCATTTCCCGTCGATTGGTTGCTAATGGCTTGCACTCATGCCGTCCGCTAAGAAGACTGCCATTGACCCCACCGAATAGGCGCCAACGTTTGGAATGGTGCCGGGCTAGATCGACGTGGATGACGGAATGGCACAGGGTCGTGTTCTCAGATGAGTCGCGTTTCTGCTTGTCCAGTGATAGTCGCCGTGTACGCGTGTGGCGTCGACGTGGAGAAAGGTCCAATCCGGCAGCAATTGTGGAACGCCCCACCGTGCGACAACGTGGAATCATGGTTTGGGGCGCAATCGCGTATGATTCCAGGTCACCTTTACTTCGTATTCAGGGCACTATGACGGCCCAACGATACGTTGATGATGTGCTGCGACCGGTGACACTCCCCTACCTTCAGGGGGTACCCAATGCCCTTTATCAGCAGGATAACGCCCGACCGCACACTGCTCGCATTAGCCAACAAGCTCTGCAAGATGTACAGATGCTTCCCTGGCCACCGTACTCTCCTGATCTCTCACCAATCGAGCACGTCTGGGACATCATTGGACGCCGTTTGCATGCCTTGCCACAGCCGCGTTCAGAAGACGAACTGTGGCAAATGGTTGAGAGGGAATGGAGAGCCATCCCTCAGGACGCCATCCGTACTCTGATTGACTCTCTACCTAGACGTGTTGCTGCGTGCATCGCCGTCCGCGGTGGTCCTACTTGCTACTAAGCCGACGCCGTTCTCGCTCTGTATTATGACTATCATTTTGAAATAAAGATCACTTATTGTTCGTCCCTGTCTCTCTCTGTCTGCCGAGTTTCATCACTTTCTGGCCACTATTTCTTGGTGTTCCATTTTCAATGTCACGCAGTGTATATAAGACCGGTGGTCTTAATAAAGCTGTATGTGTGTATCAAATATTGCTGGGTTCTGTGCTGCCTGGAGTATAGGAACTCTATCTATGCTTCCTTCCTGTGGTGAATCTGTATAAGATCGATGGTTTTGTGCATATGCCAACGCTAACAGTACATTCAAGAATAATGTTCTCGTTTTCTCCAATATAGATAAGTCAATATATACATGGTATATGGTTGATAAGAATTTATATTTAAAATACAATATAACACGGCTGATGACTGTAAAACGAAATTTGCAATTATACCGCGAATGTTTCTTTTTAAACAAAAATCGAAATCTATTTTTTAAAGAGAAATCACGATTATTTCTAAATTTAAGTATGAAGTATGATAGGATGAATTGTGAAGAGTAATGACAAACGGAAAAATAAAAGTGTCCAGGGGCGGGAAATGTTCCTCTAGCAGAGAAAGAGATGTACTCTCTGATATTCCATTCCCTGAGTGGGACAGGAGGCGGTCTAGATCAGCAAGGTGTCGCCCAATTGTTTCATTTCCTGAGATGTCAAGGACGTCTGGCTTACAATGGGCAGGTTGGCATGGTGGGACTACCTTTCACCGCTGTACCACATTGGTGTACCGCTGTATTACATCCATACCACGCTACTATGACACTGTACCAGATTTCTTTATATTCTTAATCAGAGAGTTTAACAGAGCACATTCTATTTTTCTTAATTTTGTCCATTTTCTACGTTACAATATATACATAAACCATAGCAACTCGTGTCATCCTGCATCCGTATAAGGACATCTTTCCCGAAAGCTTGTACGATCGTTTTATTACAATACTAGCCGAATGACCCGGGCAACGCCCGTGTTTTACCCGACTGTAGATGCTACAACGGTGATCCTTAGGTCGCTGGTTCAAATCCGGCTCGAGGGAGTTTTTTATTTTTTTTATTTTATTTTTATTGGCTGCCGGCGAGCACGTGACCTCCCTGTGCGCGCGCATCCGTGACAGAGGCCGATGAGGAAAGACGGTCGTGACTATATATAGGGATAATACACTGCGGCCTGTGATTGTAAAACGACACTTGAAGTTACGCCGCATGAGTTTCTTTTAACGAAAAATCAAAATTTTTATTTCAAGGTGAAATATCGACCATTTCTAACCCTTTTGGATGAGGTATGATAGGCATCTGTCCGGTAAGAGGAACATTGTGGGTTCGATTCCCATCCCTGGACACTTTTATTTTTCCGTTCATCATTACTCTTCATAATTCATCCTTTCATACCTCATCCAAAAAGGTTAGAAATAATCGTTATTTCTCCTTGAAATAAAAATTTGATTTTTCGTCGAAAAGAAACTCATGCGGTGTAACTTCAAATATGTAGTCCTGTACCACAGGATTACTTGGTGGATATGACATTCCCCTTTAGGTTCCGTATAGATACACGCAGATTCTATAGATTCTATAACTTTAGAAGCAAATGATAAGTCACTTAAGTGTATCTCCATGTTTGAACGACCATCTGTGGAGACATCTTTGTCCAGTAAATGTTACTTGAACCACAGAACATTTATTTAAAAAAAAACTATATTAGCCGATAAATTCTGTAAATTCTGGAAATATATTTTAGACTTGAAAGAAGATGGTTCTCATATAATGATAATCATTGTCAGAGAGATTTTGGAGAGAGGTTAGAATAACCTCTTCTTCTATATGGACAGTGATTGTCATCTTCAACTCTTTCTACACTCATGGACAAAACTTAAGGAAGTTGTACCTTTTAGTATGTATATCAGGATTCAGACAATAACTTTGAAAGATATTACAGTGACCTTTATTGAAGAAACACATATATACACTCATGGACAAAACTTGAGGAAGTTGTACCTTTTAGCATGTATATCGGGATTCAGATAATAACTATGAAAGATATTACAGTGACCTTTATTGAAGACACACATATATACACTCATGGACAAAACTTAAGGAAGTTGTACCTTTTAGCATGTATATCGGGATTCAGATAATAACTCTGAAATATATTACAGTCACCTTTATTGAAGACACACATATATACACTCATGAACAAAACTTAAGGAAGTTGTAACTTTTACCATGTATATCGTGATTCAGACAATAACACTGAAAGATATTACAGTAACCTTTATTGAAGATACACGTAATAACCAAGTGTGAACAGCTTCTGTCTCGCTGAAAAAAAAAAAAAAAAAAGACGACCAGCGACATTAAAGACCTTCCAATTCCTTATGATTTGTCCATGAGTGTATATCTGTATGTTGTTTTCGTAAACTTTGTACTTAATAGAAACCCATAGATTACAGAGGAGTAAAGTCAGGAGACCTTGAAGGCCAGACACTACCAGTTCCAGATGTGTTCTAAGAACATCAGCTATGTATGAGCTGTGTAAGATATCAATTTCTTGTTGAAAAAACCATGTTTAAATATCAGAATTGGAATTATGTATGAAACAAACGTGTATGTTTCCTTTCAAAAATAAATATAGAAACAAACATACTTTATGTGTTTATCATTACTCTTCACAATTCACCCTTCCATACCTCATCCTAAAGGTTAGAAATAATCGTTATTTCTCCTTGAAAAACATTTTGATTTTTCGTTGAAAAGATACACATGCGGGATGGCTTTCAAATGTCGTTTTACAATCACAGGCCGCAGTGTATTATATTGTATTATAAATTACTTTATGTATTATTTACGAACGGAAAGATATGTCCAGGGTAGTCTAGTGGACATGGCATCTGCCCGGTAAGCGGAACACTGTGGGTTCGATTCCCATCCCTGGACACTTTTATTTTTCCGTTTATCATTACTCTTCACAATTCACCCTTTCATACCTCATCCCAAAGGTTAGAAATATTCGTTATTTCTCCTTGAAATAAATTTTGATTTTTCGCTGAAAGGATACACATGCGGGATGGCTTTCAAATGTCGTTTTATACTCTATGTGTGTTATCGTGTCACTTTAGCCACGAAACAACTCCTATACGTGAATAATTATTCCTTATTGCCAAGTTAAAACTACAATAGACACGTCTAAAGTAACAAGACTACTTAACACTGGACTGAACTCAATTGTACCTTGATATACAAAAAGGTACAGGTTTTACCTTTCAGCATGTATATCGGGATTCAGACAATAACTCTGAAAGATATTACAGTGACCTTTATTGAAAACACACGAGATAACCAAGTGCGAACAACCTCTGTCTCCCTAAAAAAAAAAAAAACGACTAGCGACATCAAAGATTTTCCATTTCCATAATTTTGGTCCATGAGTGTAGATGGCGCTTAGTTTTAGCGCCTATTTTGATGGGAGAGGTAACCATTATTTCTATAGATATAAAGAGTTTGGTTTTGATTGCACAGTGAGTTTTAGAACACAGTATAAGTGATTGCCATTCTTGTGTCATTCTGTACCATTAGAAGGAAGACATCTTGACTGAAAACTTGTACAATCATCTTCTTATATAAAGAATCTCTTCTCCCTGACTTGGGTTTCTTCTTTTATAGTGAATAGGGACATTATCGTGCTTTTATGTTTACAGTATTGTAAGTCTGCACTACGCTGACGAGGGCCAACAACCAGAAACGCGTTCGTAGTTGAATCTTCTTGATTTATCAAGAAATTGGGTTAACCAAATATTACGGAACAAGTTAAATAAAAGTTTATTTTTGTTTCACTAGATGGCGTTCTGCCATTTAGAAATATTCATGTGAGTCTGATCAGGAAATACCTTTTTTTGAATTTAGAATTGTAAGTATAGTAAACAAAGTATAGATGGAATGGCCCAGACACTTTACCAGCTAAACACCTCTTTGGTAAATTGTCAAGATTCCATTAGATCCCGTGTGGATCTTGATACGTTTCTATTAAATGTTGAATATTAATGGTGAAAATTATTTTATAAGAAATTGCACTTTATATATATTTAAAGATAAATGAAAGATACACCATTTTTAAGCTACTATAATTATTTTATTCTTTTTACAATTCTTACACACGTGCTCATTATATATCGAACATGTTGTTGTCTACAAGATGATGATAAAAAACAAGATGATCAAAACAGAGTATAGTAATAATATATCACTGATATATTATCTTTAAACAAAACAGATCATTCCTCCTTCCTTATATTGTACATAGTTGGAGAAAACCGGCAAGGAGGGCATCGAGGTCGGGTAGATCTCCTAGGCGGAGGTGACGTGGAAATTTGAGGGTCTTGTTCCAGTCGGTGAGGTCCTTCTCCAGCGTTGTCCAAGGTCCAATCAGAATCTTCAGCATATTTGGTATCTGAACCTGTCCTCATCTGATTGACATGCACTTTAAATGTGCCTTTTAGGTTCTTTACTAGATAAACATTGTAACCTAGTCGTCGTATCACCTGGGCCTTGAACCATTTGCGCCTATTTTGTATTACTCTTGTAAACAGCACTTTATCTCCAACTTGAAAATGTCGCCTTCCACACTCATTCCTCCCAAAAGTCCTCTGGATAAATTCAGAGTTCAAGCAATTTACAAATGTTCTAGGCACATAACTTAGGAGACGTTCTACAGGAGGCTTATCTAAAGAGGTAGGCGTATTTCTATAATTAAACAGAACATTTTGTAAAATACAGTCCATATTTGAGTTTGGAGATTCCTCTAACGACTTTTCCAGAGATTTTTTTATTATTCTTACCGAAACTTCAGCAATTCCGTTAGACGAGGGATTATATGCTGGCGAGGTTAAGTGGTATACATTATTTTTCCGTAAGAACTCCTTAAATTCAAGCGAATTGAAGGGGGGGCCATTGTCAGACACTAAGCATTGCGGTAATCCATACCTGGCGAAACACTCCCGTAGAAGCTTAATATTTTCTTGCGAAGTAGTACCTCTAACTGGGAATACTTCAATCCAATTTGAATTTGCATCTACTACCAATAAATAACAATCACCTCTGAAATAGAAATGGTCAACATGAACTCGCTGCCACGGTTGGTTAGTCCTGGGCCAAGGTGTGTTCTCAGCAGGAGGAGCTGTCTGATGATGCATACAGGGAGAACATTCCTTCACAAACTCTTCAATTTGACTATCCATTTTTGGCCACCAAACCGAAGATCTGGCTAGAGATTTCATGCGATTGATTCCTATATGACCTTGATGAAGTAACTTCAACATTTGATCTTGACAGGTTCTTGGAATCACTGCCCTAGAATCAACAAAAATGCATCCCTGCAGTATAGAAAAAATTTCCAATTTTGAAAGGAATGGTTTCATTGTTTCATCCTTTTTTGCTAACTGAGGGTCTTCTAATAGATATTCCTTGAGCTTATTTAAAACCGGATCTTTATTGGTTTCTTCTTCAATAATGAGGTGGTCCAATGGAGTTACATTTAAAAATGATATATCATGTGTCACCAAATCAATGTTGTCTTCCCTTGAATTTATTTCCTCAAGTGGAAGTCTTGAAAATGCATCCGCACAGAGCATGGTATCTTTATTTGTATATCTAATATCGAAATCGAAATTTGACAACTCTAAAGCCCACCTATGCAAGCGATTTGCAATTAATGGCGGAAGAAGTCTTTTGTTTCCAAAAACAGTCGTTAAAGCTTTATGATCACTCTTTAACACAAATTTTCTCCCAAACAAGTATTGTCTCAGTTTGGAAGTTGCAAACACAATAGCAAGTGCTTCTTTCTCAGTCTGAGAGTATTTGGCTTCTGCACTTGACAATGTTCTGGAAACAAAGGTGATTGGCTTCTCTTCCCCTTCCACAATATGACACAAGACCCCACTTATGCCATAGGCAGATGCATCGCAGGTTAAAGTTAATGGAAGCTTCATTGAATAGTGAATAAGCGCCTGGGAATTTAATAGAGTTAACTTCAAATTCAGAAATGCCTTTTCGCATTGGCTAGACCATTTCCAACGATTGTCCTTCTTTAGGAGTTGATAAAGAGGACCAGCCAAGGTTGACATATTAGGTATGTATTTTGAATAGAAGCTCAACATCCCTAGAAAACTCTTCAATGATGTTTTGTCGAAAGGCTTTTTACACCTTTCTAATGCTTCCAATTTCTTTGAATCTGGTCTAACACCATCTTCATTTATAATATGACCTAGAAAACAAATGTCTTTTTTTTTAAATAGGCATTTTTCTTTATTAAGGGTGAAATTTAGCTCTTTCAATTTATCGAAGATCATTTTTAAAATTCTGTAATGTTCTTGTTCATCTTTAGAACCAATGAAAATATCATCTAAGTATATCACCATGTTGGGAACATCATGAAAAAGGCTGTCCATACACCTCTGGAAAATGGCTGAAGCTGGACTGATGCCAAAGGGCAATCTATTATATCGGTAAAGTCCTCTATGGGTAGATACCACTAGCAGATTTTTTGATGCTTCATCCATTTCAATTTGATGATATGCGGAGGAGAGATCCAATTTGGTAAAAATATTGTTTCCTCCTAGATTTCCCAACATAGTTTCTATAGTAGGTAATGGATATTTCTCATCTTCAATGCAATTATTCAAAGTATTTTTAAAATCACCACACAAACGTAGTTCTCCATTTGACTTTATTACCGTTACTAAAGGCGTAGACCAATCACTAGCATTAACCTTTTCAATTATTTGACTTTGTTCAAGTCTGTCTAGTTCTTTGTCTATCTTCTCTTTAATGGAAAAGGGTACTGGTCTAAATTTAAAAAATTTGGGCTTTGCATTTGGCCTCAATGATATTGAACCTTTAATGCCCTGAATTGGTAAATCTTTATTTTCAAATACTCTTTTATATGCTTCTAAAAACAGTTCTAAATTTGAAATTACATTTATATTATTACAGATATCAAAAACGCAATTGGGCCAATCAGCTTTTAAAATTCTTTTCCAATTTCTGCCCAGTAACGGCGTTTGGTTATTAAACTGGCCTGTCACAATTAGAGGTAGTTTTTCCTGATAGTTTTTGTAACATTTACCAAGCATTTTCCAAAAACTGGAATCAAATTTCCCGAAAAACTTTTCAAATGTCCACTGTATTTCTCTAGAGTGATATTTTTGAGATTTGTAAGAAAAAATTTCTTTGAAACTACAGACACGTCTGCACCAGTGTCAACCTCCATTATAGTGTCTGCATCTTCAATTTTAACGTTTACCAATATTTTTGGTGCGTTTTCTAATGTGTTGCACTGAATAGTATTCAATTTATTCAGATTGGGTTTATTCATTCCAGAATTTTGGGCTGATTTTTTATTCCAACATATTGGAGCAATGTGCCCTTTCTTATTGCAAATATAACATTGAGCATTTTTAAATTTGCATAACTTCGTATCGTGGTTAGACTTTCCACAAATTTTGCAAGGATTATTGTATTTACATGGGAATTTAAAATTATTAGATCTGGCTTTCAACTTATCAATATCATGACCAGGATTTTTCATCAAATTTACTTGTGACTTCGCTGCCTCTACAGAATTTGCAATATTTATTGCACTATCAAACGTTAAAAAAGCTTCACTTAGCAGCCTTTTAGGCGTAGCTTCATCGTAGCAACCACTTACAAATTGGTCACACAAATTTTCATTTATGTCAGTAAATTTGCACTTGTCTGCCTGAGATTTAAGCCTCAAAACAAATTTTCCCACAGGCTCATTTTCTTTTTGTACAATCTTGTGAAATAAATATATTTCATAGTGCTTATTTTTTATTGGATATAAATGGTTGGTTAAAACCTCTACTAAATCTTTATATTTAAGGTCACTTGGCCTACTGGGTACCAACAAATCGCGCAAAGTCTTATAAACATTAACATCAATAGACGTTAATAACACAGATACTTTGTCTGCTTCTAATGTTTTGTTCAATTTAAAACATTCTTCTAATTGTTACAAATAACAATTTAGATCTTCACCTTCACGAAACCTTGGATAATTTGAATTAGTGGTGGCCATACTTACATTAATTCTTCGTCGCCATTTGATACGTTTCTATTAAATGTTGAATATTAATGGTGAAAATTATTTTATAAGAAATTGCACTTTATATATATTTAAAGATAAATGAAAGATACACCATTTTTATGCTACTATAATTATTTTATTCTTTTTACAATTCTTACACACGTGCTCATTATATGTCGAACATGTTGTTGTCTACAAGATGATGATAAAAAACAAGATGATCAAAACAGAGTAAAGTAATAATATATCACTGATATATTATCTTTAAACAAAACAGATCAGATCTCATGGAATAAAGTCCGCCCTAGACTGACGAGGGTCATTAGCCCGAACCATGGTCTCTAGGTGGACGCTTTTCAGTTTGCCAAAGCTGGTGTTGTGGCTTTGTCACCGACCCGAGGCCGCTAGTTTTCGGTGACGGTCAATAGATGGCGTATGATTTTAGACGTCTATTTTGAAGGGAGAGGCGACCCTTGTTTCTTTAGTAAACCTAAGTGTTAATGATGCCTATTTCTCAAGACTCACCTCTCCAGACAGGTTTCTAGATTAGATATACAGATAGCAAGGCCAATGAGGAAGGTCCATTGTTGGCCCACACTAGGTCAAGCCACCCACTGCTCTCAGACCGAATTAGGCAGAAGTCCGGAACAATGGGGCTTAATTGGACCCTCTCTGAAGTGTTGGCAAACTGGGAGGTCAAGGTCAGTAGGATGTGGGTCTTACAGTACCTAGCACCTCTGTTTTTACTCTTGTTAAGTTGAAATATCACCTTGTAAGGTGGAAATGAGGAATTCCGAGAAAGCTACACTATATATATCGTTCTGAAAATAGAGCAACCCATACTTAAATTATTGGCTATATTGGCAAATATTTTATTCAATCCAATATATGCCTTTTTACTATCTAATATATGTATATATATATATATATATATATCTAAATTCGAAACTATTATAGACACGTATGATTCTTTTAAAAATTAAACAATTTCTACTGTCCTTACTGCAATGGAAAAATTAATGAAAGGACCTGGCTCATCAGTGGTGAACCCTCCCATTAATTTTTCCATTGCAGTGAGGACAGTAGAAATTGTTTAATTTTTAAAATAATCATACGTGTCTATAAAAGCTTCGAATTTTCATAACAGATGGCGCGCTAACTTTGCGCGCGCGCTTTGCGCGCTAATTTTGACACGTATGCTTCTTTTCCTGCAACTTTATGTTATATATATGTTTTTAATTGATTTACATAAAAACCTCAGGAATACGTCACGCTCCAAATTATTTTATAAATTTAATATATAAATAAACTTACCTAAACATCAAGAAAGGTTTCTAAGTTGAACTTACAAACTCAATCACACACGGAGCTTCAAGTTTTCCTAGAGTTAATCCAACCTAGACGTCTTGTAATCTGGAAGTCAACACTTTGCTATCTCACGTTGTCATTCCAAAGTTCTTAGACAATTTGGTACCGACTTGATTGAATGACCTTGACCTTATCACAGAATGATATTGACATGGCTACCTCTCCATACAGTCTCAACATGGATATTTATACAACGACTACGAACAGATACTATGTCATTTTGGAAATAAGAGAAAAAATGAATATTATGTGGGCGAAAAGCGGAGGAAGAGAGGAAGATCAGTAATGAGATGGCTAGAAGAAATCAAGAAAACTACTGGAAAGTCACTAGATGAGCTGTGAGGGATTGTCACTAAAGGTCACTGTAATATCTTTCAGAGTTATTGTCTGAATCCCGATATACATGGTAAAAGGTACAACTTCCTTAAGTTTTATCTCTATGAGTGTATATATGTGTGTCTTCAATAAAGGTCACTGTAATATCTTTCAGAGTTATTGTGTGAATCCCGATATACATACTAAAAGGTACAACTTCCTTAAGTTCTGTCCATGAGTGTATATATGTGTGTCTTCAATAAAGGTCACTGTAATATCTTTCAGAGTTATTGTCTGAATCCCGATATACATGCTAAAAGGTACAACTTCCTTAAGTTTTGTCCATGAGTGTATATATGTGTGTCTTCAATAAAGGTCACTGTAATATCTTTCAGAGTTATTGTCTGAATCCCGATATACATGCTAAAAGGTACAACTTCCTTAAGTTTTGTCCATGAGTGTATATATGTGTGTCTTCAATAAAGGTCACTGTAATATCTTTCAGAGTTATTGTCTGAATCCCGATATACATGGTAAAAGGTACAACTTCCTTAAGTTTTGTCCATGAGTGTATATATGTGTGTCTTCAATAAAGGTCACTGTAATATCTTTCAGAGTTATTGTCTGAATCCCGATATACATGGTAAAAGGTACAACTTCCTTAAGTTTTGTCCATGAGTGTATATATGTGTGTCTTCAATAAAGGTCACTGTAATATCTTTCAGAGTTATTGTCTGAATCCCGATATACATGGTAAAAGGTACAACTTCCTTAAGTTTTGTCCATGAGTGTATATATGTGTGTCTTCAATAAAGGTCACTGTAATATCTTTCAGAGTTATTGTCTGAATCCCGATATACATGGTAAAAGGTACAACTTCCTTAAGTTTTGTCCATGAGTGTATATATGTGTGTCTTCAATAAAGGTCACTGTAATATCTTTCAGAGTTATTGTCTGAATCCCGATATACATGGTAAAAGGTACAACTTCCTTAAGTTTTGTCCATGAGTGTATATATGTGTGTCTTCAATAAAGGTCACTGTAATATCTTTCAGAGTTATTGTCTCAATCCCGATATACATGCTAAAAGGTACAACTTCCTTAAGTTTTGTCCATGAGTGTATATATGTGTGTCTTCAATAAAGGTCACTGCAATATCTTTCAGAGTTATTGTCTCAATCCCGATAAACATGCTGAAAGGTACAACTTCCTTAAGTTTTGTCCATGAGTGTATATATGTGTGTCTTCAATAAAGGTCACTGTAATATCTTTCAGAGTTATTGTCTCAATCCCGATATACATGCTAAAAGGTACAACTTCCTTAAGTTTTGTCCATGAGTGTATATATGTGTGTCTTCAATAAAGGTCACTGCAATATCTTTCAGAGTTATTGTCTCAATCCCGATAAACATGCTGAAAGGTACAACTTCATTAAGTTTTGTCCATGAGTGTATATATGTGTGTCTTCAATAAAGGTCACTGTAATATATTTCAGAGTTATTATCTGAATCCCGATATACATGCTAAAAGGTACAACTTCCTTAAGTTTTGTCCATGAGTGTATATATGTGTGTCTTCAATAAAGGTCACTGTAATATCTTTCAGAGTTATTGTCTGAATCCCGATATACATGCTAAAAGGTACAACTTCCTTAAGTTTTGTCCATGAGTGTATATATGTGTGTCTTCAATAAAGGTCACTGTAATATCTTTCAGAGTTATTGTCTGAATCCCGATATACATGCTAAAAGGTACAACTTCCTTAAGTTTTGTCCATGAGTGTATATATGTGTGTCTTCAATAAAGGTCACTGTAATATCTTTCAGAGTTATTGTCTGAATCCCGATATACATGCTAAAAGGTACAACTTCCTTAAGTTTTGTCCATGAGTGTATATGTGTGTGTCTTCAATAAAGGTCACTGTAATATCTTTCAGAGTTATTGTCTGAATCCCGATATACATGCTAAAAGGTACAACTTCCTTAAGTTTTGTCCATGAGTGTATATGTGTGTGTCTTCAATAAAGGTCACTGTAATATCTTTCAGAGTTATTGTCTGAATCCCGATATACATGCTAAAAGGTACAACTTCCTTAAGTTTTGTCCATGAGTGTATATATGTGTGTCTTCAATAAAGGTCACTGTAATATCTTTCAGAGTTATTGTCTGAATCCCGATATACATGCTAAAAGGTACAACTTCCTTAAGTTTTGTCCATGAGTGTATATATGTGTGTCTTCAATAAAGGTCACTGTAATATATTTCAGAGTTATTGTCTGAATCCCGATATACATGCTGAAAGGTACAACTTCCTTAAGTTTTGTCCATGAGTGTATATATGTGTGTGTTCAATAAAGGTCACTGTAATATCTTTCAGAGTTATTGTCTGAATCCCGATATACATGCTAAAAGGTACAACTTCCTTAAGTTTTGTCCATGAGTGTATATATGTGTGTCTTCAATAAAGGTCACTGTAATATCTTTCAGAGTTATTGTCTGAATCCCGATATACATGCTAAAAGGTACAACTTCCTTAAGTTTTGTCCATGAGTGTATATATGTGTGTCTTCAATAAAGGTCACTGTAATATCTTTCAGAGTTATTGTCTGAATCCCGATATACATGCTAAAAGGTACAACTTCCTTAAGTTTTGTCCATGAGTGTATATATGTGTGTCTTCAATAAAGGTCACTGTAATATCTTTCAGAGTTATTGTCTGAACCCCGATATACATGCTAAAAGGTACAACTTCCTTAAGTTTTGTCCATGAGTGTATATATGTGTGTCTTCAATAAAGGTCACTGTAATATCTTTCAGAGTTATTGTCTGAACCCCGATATACATGCTAAAAGGTACAACTTCCTTAAGTTTTGTTCATGAGTGTATATATGTGTGTCTTCAATAAAGGTCACTGTAATATCTTTCAGAGTTATTGTCTGAATCCCTATATACATGGTAAAAGGTACAACTTCCTTAAGTTTTGTCCATGAGTGTATATATGTGTGTCTTCAATAAAGGTCACTGTAATATCTTTCAGAGTTATTGTCTGAATCCCTATATACATGGTAAAAGGTACAACTTCCTTAAGTTTTGTCCATGAGTGTATATATGTGTGTCTTCAATAAAGGTCACTGTAATATCTTTCAGAGTTATTGTCTGAATCCCGATATACATGCTAAAAGGTACAACTTCCTTAAGTTTTGTCCATGAGTGTATATATGTGTGTCTTCAATAAAGGTCACTGTAATATCTTTCAGAGTTATTGTCTGAACCCCGATATACATGCTAAAAGGTACAACTTCCTTAAGTTTTGTCCATGAGTGTATATATGTGTGTCTTCAATAAAGGTCACTGTAATATCTTTCAGAGTTATTGTCTGAACCCCGATATACATGCTAAAAGGTACAACTTCCTTAAGTTTTGTTCATGAGTGTATATATGTGTGTCTTCAATAAAGGTCACTGTAATATCTTTCAGAGTTATTGTCTGAATCCCTATATACATGGTAAAAGGTACAACTTCCTTAAGTTTTGTCCATGAGTGTATATATGTGTGTCTTCAATAAAGGTCACTGTAATATCTTTCAGAGTTATTGTCTGAATCCCTATATACATGGTAAAAGGTACAACTTCCTTAAGTTTTGTCCATGAGTGTATATATGTGTGTCTTCAATAAAGGTCACTGTAATATCTTTCAGAGTTATTGTCTGAATCCCTATATACATGGTAAAAGGTACAACTTCCTTAAGTTTTGTCCATGAGTGTATATATGTGTGTCTTCAATAAAGGTCACTGTAATATCTTTCAGAGTTATTGTCTGAATCCCGATATACATGGTAAAAGGTACAACTTCCTTAAGTTTTGTCCATGAGTGTATATATGTGTGTCTTCAATAAAGGTCACTGTAATATCTTTCAGAGTTATTGTCTGAATCCCGATATACATGGTAAAAGGTACAACTTCCTTAAGTTTTGTCCATGAGTGTATATATGTGTGTCTTCAATAAAGGTCACTGTAATATCTTTCAGAGTTATTGTCTGAATCCCGATATACATGCTAAAAGGTACAACTTCCTTAAGTTTTGTCCATGAGTGTATATATGTGTGTCTTCAATAAAGGTCACTGTAATATCTTTCAGAGTTATTGTCTGAATCCCGATATACATGGTAAAAGGTACAACTTCCTTAAGTTTTGTCCATGAGTGTATATATGTGTGTCTTCAATAAAGGTCACTGTAATATCTTTCAGAGTTATTGTCTGAATCCCGATATACATGGTAAAAGGTACAACTTCCTTAAGTTTTGTCCATGAGTGTATATATGTGTGTCTTCAATAAAGGTCACTGTAATATCTTTCAGAGTTATTGTCTCAATCCCGATATATATGGTAAAAGGTACAACTTCCTTAAGTTTTGTCCATGAGTGTATATATGTGTGTCTTCAATAAAGGTCACTGTAATATCTTTCAGAGTTATTGTCTCAATCCCGATATACATGGTAAAAGGTACAACTTCCTTAAGTTTTGTCCATGAGTGTATATATGTGTGTCTTCAATAAAGGTCACTGTAAAATCTTTCAGAGTTATTGTCTGAATCCCGATATACATGTTAAAAGGTACAAATTCCTTAAGTTTTGTCCATGAGTGTATATATGTGTGTCTTCAATAAAGGTCACTGTAATATCTTTCAGAGTTATTGTCTGAATCCCGATATACATTCTAAAAGGTACAACTTCCTTAAGTTTTGTCCATAAGTGTATATATGTGTGTCTTCAATAAAGGTCACTGTAATATCTTTCAGAGTTATTGTCTGAATCCCGATATACATGCTGAAAGGTACAACTTCCTTTAGTTTGTCTACGAGTGTATATATGTGTGTCTTCAATAAAGGTCACTGTAATATCTTTCAGAGTTATTGTCTGAATCCCGATATACATGCTGAAAGGTACAACTTCCTTAAGTTTGTCTACGAGTGTATATATGTGTGTCTTCAATAAAGGTCACTGTAATATCTTTCAGAGTTATTGTCTGAATCCCGATATACATGCTGAAAGGTACAACTTCCTTAAGTTTGTCTACGAGTGTATATATGTGTGTCTTCAATAAAGGTCACTGTAATATCTTTCAGAGTTATTGTCTGAATCCCGATATACATTCTAAAAGGTACAACTTCCTTAAGTTTTGTCCATGAGTGTATATATGTGTGTCTTCAATAAAGGTCACTGTAATATCTTTCAGAGTTATTGTCTGAATCCCGATATACATGCTGAAAGGTACAACTTCCTTTAGTTTGTCTACGAGTGTATATATGTGTGTCTTCAATAAAGGTCACTGTAATATCTTTCAGAGTTATTGTCTGAATCCCGATATACATGCTGAAAGGTACAACTTCCTTAAGTTTGTCTACGAGTGTATATATGTGTGTCTTCAATAAAGGTCACTGTAATATCTTTCAGAGTTATTGTCTGAATCCCGATATACATGCTGAAAGGTACAACTTCCTTAAGTTTGTCTACGAGTGTATATATGTGTGTCTTAAATAAAGGTCACTGTAATATCTTTCAGAGTTATTGTCTGAATCCCGATATACATTCTAAAAGGTACAACTTCCTTAAGTTTTGTCCATGAGTGTATATATGTGTGTCTTCAATAAAGGTCACTGTAATATCTTTCAGAGTTATTGTCTGAATCCCGATATACATGCTGAAAGGTACAACTTCCTTTAGTTTGTCTACGAGTGTATATATGTGTGTCTTCAATAAAGGTCACTGTAATATCTTTCAGAGTTATTGTCTGAATCCCGATATACATGCTGAAAGGTACAACTTCCTTAAGTTTGTCTACGAGTGTATATATGTGTGTCTTCAATAAAGGTCACTGTAATATCTTTCAGAGTTATTGTCTGAATCCCGATATACATGCTGAAAGGTACAACTTCCTTAAGTTTGTCTACGAGTGTATATATGTGTGTCTTCAATAAAGGTCACTGTAATATCTTTCAGAGTTATTGTCTGAATCCCGATATACATTCTAAAAGGTACAACTTCCTTAAGTTTTGTCCATGAGTGTATATATGTGTGTCTTCAATAAAGGTCACTGTAATATCTTTCAGAGTTATTGTCTGAATCCCGATATACATGCTGAAAGGTACAACTTCCTTTAGTTTGTCTACGAGTGTATATATGTGTGTCTTCAATAAAGGTCACTGTAATATCTTTCAGAGTTATTGTCTGAATCCCGATATACATGCTGAAAGGTACAACTTCCTTAAGTTTGTCTACGAGTGTATATATGTGTGTCTTCAATAAAGGTCACTGTAATATCTTTCAGAGTTATTGTCTGAATCCCGATATACATTCTAAAAGGTACAACTTCCTTAAGTTTTGTCCATGAGTGTATATATGTGTGTCTTCAATAAAGGTCACTGTAATATCTTTCAGAGTTATTGTCTGAATCCCGATATACATGCTGAAAGGTACAACTTCCTTTAGTTTGTCTACGAGTGTATATATGTGTGTCTTCAATAAAGGTCACTGTAATATCTTTCAGAGTTATTGTCTGAATCCCGATATACATTCTAAAAGGTACAACTTCCTTAAGTTTTGTCCATGAGTGTATATATGTGTATCTTCAATAAAGGTCACTGTAATATCTTTCAGAGTTATTGTCTGAATCCCGATATACATTCTAAAAGGTACAACTTCCTTAAGTTTTGTCCATGAGTGTATATATGTGTATCTTCAATAAAGGTCACTGTAATATCTTTCAGAGTTATTGTCTGAATCCCGATATACATGGTAAAAGGTACAACTTCCTTAAGTTTTGTCCATGAGTGTATATATGTGTGTCTTCAATAAAGGTCACTGTAATATCTTTCAGAGTTATTGTCTGAATTCTGATATACATGGTAAAAGGTACAACTTCCTTAAGTTTTGTCCATGAGTGTATATATGTGTGTCTTCAATAAAGGTCACTGTAATATCTTTCAGAGTTATTGTCTGAATTCTGATATACATGGTAAAAGGTACAACTTCCTTAAGTTTTGTCCATGAGTGTATATATGTGTGTCTTCAATAAAGGTCACTGTAATATCTTTCAGAGTTATTGTCTGAATCCCGATATACATGGTAAAAGGTACAACTTCCTTAAGTTTTGTCCATGAGTGTATATATGTGTGTCTTCAATAAAGGTCACTGTAATATCTTTCAGAGTTATTGTCTGAATTCTGATATACATGGTAAAAGGTACAACTTCCTTAAGTTTTGTCCATGAGTGTATATATGTGTGTCTTCAATAAAGGTCACTGTAATATCTTTCAGAGTTATTGTCTGAATCCCGATATACATGGTAAAAGGTACAACTTCCTTAAGTTTTGTCCATGAGTGTATATATGTGTGTCTTCAATAAAGGTCACTGTAATATCTTTCAGAGTTATTGTCTGAATCCCGATATACATGGTAAAAGGTACAACTTCCTTAAGTTTTGTCCATGAGTGTATATATGTGTGTCTTCAATAAAGGTCACTGTAATATCTTTCAGAGTTATTGTCTGAATCCCGATATACATGGTAAAAGGTACAACTTCCTTAAGTTTTGTCCATGAGTGTATATATGTGTGTCTTCAATAAAGTTCACTGTAATATCTTTCAGAGTTATTGTCTGAATCCCGATATACATGGTAAAAGGTACAACTTCCTTAAGTTTTGTCCATGAGTGTATATATGTGTGTCTTCAATAAAGGTCACTGTAATATCTTTCAGAGTTATTGTCTGAATCCCGATATACATGGTAAAAGGTACAACTTCCTTAAGTTTTGTCCATGAGTGTATATATGTGTGTCTTCAATAAAGGTCACTGTAATATCTTTCAGAGTTATTGTCTGAATCCCGATATACATGTTAAAAGGTTCAACTTCCTTAAGTTTTGTCCATGAGTGTATATATGTGTGTCTTCAATAAAGGTCACTGTAATATCTTTCATAGTTATTGTCTGAATCCAGATATACATGGTAAAAGGTACAACTTCCTTAAGTTTTGTCCATGAGTGTATATATGTGTGTCTTCAATAAAGGTCACTGTAATATCTTTCAGAGTTATTGTCTGAATCCCGATATACATGTTAAAAGGTTCAACTTCCTTAAGTTTTGTCCATGAGTGTATATATGTGTGTCTTCAATAAAGGTCACTGTAATATCTTTCATAGTTATTGTCTGAATCCAGATATACATGGTAAAAGGTACAACTTCCTTAAGTTTTGTCCATGAGTGTATATATGTGTGTCTTCAATAAAGGTCACTGTAATAACTTTCAGAGTTATTGTCTCAATCCCGATATACATGCTAAAAGGTACAACTTCTTTAAGTTTTGTCCATGAGTGTATATATGTGTGTCTTCAATAAAGGTCACTGTAATATCTTTCAGAGTTATTGTCTGAATCCCGATATATATTTGCTAAAAGGTACAACTTCCTTAAGTTTTGTCCATGAGTGTATATATGTGTCTTCAATAAAGGTCCCTGTAATATCTTTCAGAGTTATTGTCTGAATCCCGATATACATGGTAAAAGGTACAACTTCCTTAAGTTTTGTCCATGAGTGTATATATGTGTGTCTTCAATAAAGGTCACTGTAATATCTTTCAGAGTTAATGTCTGAATCCCGATATACATGGTAAAATGTACAACCTTCTTAAGTTTTGTCCATGAGTGTATATATGTGTGTCTTCAATAAAGGTCACTGTAATATCTTTCAGAGTTAATGTCTGAATCCCGATATACATGGTAAAATGTACAACTTTCTTAAGTTTTGTCCATGAGTGTAGATATTTGAGAGAGGTCTAAATATCAAATTATGTTAAGGATTCTGGTAAAGAATATAGGACTGGAAATTTATGGCGTCAAGGAGATCAGCGTAAGTCTTAGTTTGTTTATTTTCTGTCCCAGAGATAGTGGGGTGCTGTATCTTATGTGCCACAAGATATCTCTACCTCCAACGCGCACTTCCAGTCTGGAACTATCTCCACTTTAAGTAGAAGTATTTGTCATTTACAACAGAGAACTCGGTAGACGAGAGGAATAAACTGTCGACTTACAGAAGCCATGACCTAGGTTCGAATCCCGCATTAGACACTTTTTTTCTGAAATAAAATTTGCTTTAATTGGCCCTCTATTCTTGTAAAATGAATGCGTGTTTTATCCATGCGTGTATTCAAGAGGTTAAGGACAAGATGTAAGATGATACGTTTTACTCTCTTTATAAATGATTAAGTGAATTAATTAAAATATAATTATTTCGTCACAGAAATGTTACGTAGAAAACGAGGAAAGACAAAGGTATAAGGATGATATGGCAATTTATTTTGATCAAAACAAGTCGCAACTTTGAGTTAAAACATGCGATTTATTGATACACAAGTAACCAAACGGGGAGCTCTTGAATACTTGTAAGAGCAAAATTCGAACATACTTTCTACCTGTGCAAACATGTGGTGCACTTACAGTAAAAGCAGTCACCAACTACCCCCCATGATTATCATGGCCTGTACCACGTGTTTATATATACTAGGGATAATAATAAAAAACAATATTTAAAACATTATATTTACTTTTAAAAATTTTATGGCTTGAATATTTCCGCATCTAGTCCAAGTTTTTTAATCATTCACTTCATTGTCTTTACTTCAAACATAGTTTCTAGCTTCAACTATTTCCACATCCAGTTTCATATGTCTTTACAATCCATACTAAAACATAATGTTTACCTCTAAGACATAGTTTCCCAACTGGAAATGATGACAATTCTATCAAAATAGCATAAAACAACTTTATTTCTTGGAAAATTCCAACTCAGTTAATGAGTACAAATATTTAAAGGTAGCACTTTAAATTTACAAGTGTAAATTTTAAGTGTTTCTCTATAAGTCGAAATGTGGGGCACTTATAGTATAAGCAATCTACCACTTGTAACCACCATGTGATTATCATAGTCTGTATAATTTGTGATTAAGTAGTAGCAAATATAAAATGATATTTTTATATAGTTTATTATAGATGGAAATTTTGCCGGGAGGAAATTGATCTAAAGAGACAAGGGTCGCCTCTCCCGTCAAAATAGAAGTCTAAAACCAGACACCATCTATTGACCGTCGCCGCAACTAGCGGCCTCGGGTAGGTGACAAAGCCACAATACCAAACACAAAAGCTGGTGTTGTGGCTTTATCACCGACCCGAGACCGCTAGTTGCGGCGACGGTCAATAGATGGCGTCTGGTTTTAGACGTCTATTTTGACGGGAGAGGCGACCCTTGTCTCTTTATAGTTTATTATATTTAGGGCCATGATAATATACCACTTTGCCTTGGTATTCCATAGCCCAGCTTAAATCATAATAAAAGAGAAGCATCGTTTAACTTTTAGTTTTGTATTTTAAAATGATTTACATTCATTAAAACAGATATATGATTACAGTACACTTTATTAAAGACACAAGAGATAACCAAGTGTGAACAACCTCTGTCTACTTCAAAGAAAAAAAAAGTAGACGACCGGCGATATCAAAGACTTCCTTAAGTTTTGTCCATGCGTGTATTAAAGAGATGAAAGATAAGGTATATGTAAGATGATACGTTTTACTCTGTTTATAAATAATTAAGTGAATTAATTAAAATATAATTATTTCGTGACAAACATGTAACATAGAAAATAAGGAAAGACAAAGGTATAAGGATGATATGGCAATTTATTTTGATCAAAACAAGTCTTTGAGTTAAAACGTGAGATCTATTGAATTTCTCTGGGTGAAAGAAAAACCATTCATTCATTCGAAGGATTTCTTCCTCTTTTATCAATTTATTAAACAAAGAAAAACTTATCAATTCATGTAAGCAACAAGAATTTGTGAATTACTTTTAAGTTTTTTTGTGCAATTTAGACAAAATAGACTCATAAACAAATTATAAGGAAATGGAAAGTCTTTGATGTCGTCGGTCGTCGTCACTTGGTTATCTCGTGTGTCTTCAATAAAGGTCACTGTTTCAGAGTCACATTCAGAGTTATTGTCTGAATCCCGATAAACATGCTAAAAGGTACAACTTCCTTAAGTTTTGTCCATGAGTGTATATATGTGTGTCTTCAATAAAGGTCACTTTAATATCTTTCAGAATTATTAACTGAATCCCGATATACATGCTAAAAGGTACAACTTCCTTAAGTTTTGTCCATGAGTGTATATATGTGTATCTTCAATAAAGTTCACTGTAATATCCTTCAGAGTTATTAACTGAATCCCGATATACATGCTAAAAGGTACAACTTCCTTAAGTTTTGTCCATGAGTGTATATATGTGTGTCTTCAATAAAGGTCACTGTAATATCTTTCCGAGTTATTGTCTGAATCCCGATATACATGCTGAAAGGTACAACTTCCTTAAGTTTTGTCCATGAGTGTACATAGATAATAGATAAAAAAAAAAGACAAAAACAAATCCAGATAATATTATTTTCAACTTAAAATTGATTATTTTTTGGATTCTTCGAATCACTCATTGGCTAAGATTTATCTATGACGTTATTCCATGCTACATTCCCATTTGCTAAATATGGTCAAGTGACTCAATTAAGGGCATTTGATTGGTTATCAGCATTGTTGTGACCAAATTGGATTGACCTAGAAGTCAAGGTGGCCCAAGGCCATCAACCTGAGTCCTTAGTCCTGACAAAGAACTTATTGGAAGGTCCTTGCTCCAGGTCCTTGAGTCTTAAGTACTTTGAGTATAAGATATTGAGATTAGCTTCAGGACTTTTTTCTGTTCTTTGCTACTTTCAGTTTTACCCCTACGGCTTTTAATCTTTCATATTCATTAACTTTATTAAGGTGAATACCAACGGATTAAGGAAAAGGTTTCTTAAAAAAAAATTGTAATTTAAATCTCTATTATTCGGACATAAAAGCCTTTCTAGAGGAAAAAAAACACGATGCAGTAAATCGCCAATAGATAATAAGGTTTTACCGTTTACAAACTAACCAAAGTGTATGATTTTTGAGCCCAGAATCGCCAATAAGGGACACGATATATAATAAGATAATATTTTATATCCTCTCATAGACAAAACTTAAGAAAGTTGTACCTTTCACCATGTATATCGGGATTCAGACAATAACTCTGAAGATATTAAAGTGACCTTTATTGAAGACACACGAGATAACCAAATCAAAGACCTTTCACTTCCTTATGTTTTGTCTATGAGTGTATATGTATGACGTGGCTTATGCACGTTTGATTGCTCATTATTCACACAAATACATATATATATACATACAAACATATATACATATACGACGTTAATAGCTATATCAGCTGTACCCTCGTAGCAACCAGGACAGACCGCGATGATATCGGAGACACCACGTGTCAGGTGACACTGCCACCATGATAGAATGTGAACAGAGCAGACTATATAGGAGCTGTGACCTTTTACTCTTGATGAGAATAAATATTGATAAAATACACAATCTCACAAAACACACAAGAGTATAATAAATTAAATAAAAAGGCATATATTGGATCAAAATATCATTTATTTTACCAATATTTCAATTGGCTGAACGCCAAACTTTATCAAGGTTTTATAACATATTAAAGTTTGTAAACGACAAACTCAGCGCCACATAAAGTCAATATAATTTAGTTTTAAAATATAAGCAAATATATATTTAAAATTATTTCTATTGACGTTATGTGGCGCTGAGTTTGTTGTTAACACACTTTAATATGTTATAATACCTTTTAAAGTTTGGCGTTCAGCCAATTGAAATATTGGTAAAATAAATTATATTTTGATCCAATATATGTCATTTTATTCAAAGTTTTATTTATGGATTGCTCTATTTTCAAAAAGTTTAATACATGTTCATCCCTACCTTTTACAATTCAACAAAGTCAACAAGCAATCCAGTACCAGGTTTCTTTAACTATTTTTATTTATCTAGCTTTAAGGCCAACATGTCTTCAATAGAAGGATTAGAAGCATTACACCAATACCTCGCTTTGCGTCGTTTCGTTTTGCGTTTTTTCCGAAGTTGCGTCGCTGCTTAATTTTTACAGATTTTCACTGTGCGTCGTTAGATTTTCGAAGTTGCGTTGTTTTGGATTCGAGTCTTTAATTTTATTTCCTGAATTTTTTTCCTAAAATATGGCAATACCTTTGTTTTTGATTGCGCCTTCACATAATTTCACTTTTCGTCGTTTCAATTTGCGTCGTGTTTTTTTTTGGAACGTAACCCCGACGCAAAGCGAGGTATGGGTGTACTTCCAACAAAGCGGAGTGTATAGTTAACTGGAAGTCATACTTTCATTTCTCCTGTTGAAAAGCATGTTGGCCTTAAAGCTAGATAAATATAAAAAGAGTTAAATAAACCTGGTACTGGATTACTTGTTGGATTTATTACACAGAGTTTAATACGAAATAGTAATGTGTCTCTTCTGTCTAAACCAACCATTTACACTATTACAGTAGAACTACCTCCCTGTAAAGGACAACACCTAATTCCAAAGCCAAAGTATCCTTTAGGAAGAGGTGTCTTCTTACCGGAGAGTTGCTAAAAATTAATAATAATAATTTTACAAATTAAAACTGTTCCTTTGTAGAGAGGTGTCCTCTAGCATGAGTGTCCTCTCATGGAGGTTGTTCTACTGTATTGGTGATGAAAACTGTCCTTTGTAGAGAGGTGTCCTCTAGCATGAGTGTCCTCTTATGGAGGTTGTTCTACTGTATTGGTGATGAAATCTTTACTTTGTAGAGAGATGTCCTCTTACAGGATAATTGCTAAATAGTAAAAATGGTAATTTAGAAAATGAAAACTGTCCTTTGTAGAGAGGTGTCCTCTAGTGCGAGTATCCTCTCATGGAGGTTGTTCTACTGTATTGGTGATGAAAACTGTCCTTTATAGAGAAGTGTCCTCTAGCGTGAGTGTCCTCTCATGAAGGTTGTTCTACTGTATCGGTGATGGAAACTGTCCTTTGTAGAGAGGTGTCCTCTAGCGTGAGTGTCCTCTCGCTAAATAGTAAAAATGGTAATTTAGAAAATGAAAACTGTCCTTTGTAGAGAGGTGTCCTCTAGTGCGAGTATCCTCTCATGGAGGTTGTTCTACTGTATTGATGATGAAAACTGTCCTTTATAGAGAAGTGTCCTCTAGCGTGAGTGTCCTCTCATGAAGGTTGTTCTACTGTATCGGTGATGGAAACTGTCCTTTGTAGAGAGGTGTTCTCTAGCGTGAGTGTCCTCTTATGGAGGTTGTTCTACTGTATTGGTGAAGAAAACTGTCCTTTGTAGAGAGGTGTCCTCTAGCGGGAGTGTCCTCTCATGGAGGTTGTTCTAATGTATTGGTGATGAAAACTGTCCTTTGTAGAGAGGTATCCTCTAGCGGGAGTGTCCTCTCATGGAGGTTGTTCTACTGTACAAAAAGATACTATTGTCATTTTTATAAAAAACAATTTCACCAGATTTATATCTTGCTCGTTATAGTAATTGATTCTGTATTGTGTCCTTGATGTCGTACATTTCCTTCTTGTTTGGTGCCACTCATATGGCCATTATGTCCCATTGAATCTTCTTCATCATAACTCATACAAACTTCCACTAAATTAGAGAAACCACTTAAACAGGATCTTTTGCAATTAATACGTTTATTGATGCTCTTACTGCAATGGAAAAATATTATAAAGGCCTATAGCTATTTATTGATGAAGCCTTCTAGTGTTTTCGCCAGTGCAATCTACCATGTATCTATGGGATTATTAAGACTATGAAAATCATTTTAAGTTTTTTTACTTATCCTTTTATTAGTCTAAATTAGACAAGATCTTGGAGGTCATGCTCATAAAGAAGTTCAAGAACTCTTCTTGGTTCTCTGTACAGGGGTCCTTTGTCCTTTCCAATACAATTTAGTATATGTTGGGGAGTGACCTCTTCGGTTTTGCTTTAACGTAATTGGCATATAACCTATATGGAGTCGCGCATCATTTTAAGTATGGAAGTGAATATTAGCTGCCGCTTATACCGGTCATTATGGGAACTGCCAAGGGCCAAGGTAAGAACAATCATCCAGTTAATTGGGACTGCTATTTGGTTAATTGGAACTGCTATTTAGCAAATTGGATCTTGCTGGTGTCCCAACCGGAGCAAGGTCCTTGACGTTGTCAATATCTTTGTTGATACTAGGACTTCTTAAGTAAACAACAAATAGCGCCATCTGTGTTTTGTAAATGGAATTATACAGTGCTATTTCTGTGTTGCATATTTACGACGAATTATTACAATTAGTGAACTAAATATTAAAAATAGAATTGATAAAGATTGGTTCATCAGTGGTGAACCTTCCCAACGATTTCACCAATTTTATCCTCCAGATCTCTATAAGATACACTCATAGAAAAAAAAAAACTTAAGAAAGTTGTACCTTTTAGGGTGCACCGATGTCACCAAGATGGACATTAAGAAGGTTGATGGAAGCAAGCCAACACTTCTTTGTGTGGACATTGTATACTGTGTCCTTGCTGTAGTTTGAGGTAGTTGTTGGTGATGTATGGACTTAGTCCGTTGGTATGTAGTTCCTTCTTTGTGTGGACATTGTATACTGTGTCCTTGCTGTAGTTTGAGGTAGTTGTTGGTGATGTATGGACTTAGTCCGTTGGTATGTAGTTCCTTCTTTGTGTGGACACTGCTATTTGGTAAATTGGATCTTGCTGGTGTTCCAACCGGAGCAAGGACCTTGACAACATCTTTGTTGATACTAGGACTTCTTAAGTAAACAGCAAATAGCGCCATCTGTGTTTTGTAAATGGAATTATACAGTGCTATTTCTGTGTTGCATATTTACGACGAATACGTTCCCATAATGACCGGTATAAGCGGCAGCTAATATTCACTTCCACACTTAAAATGATGCACGACTCCATATAGGTTATATTCCAATTACGTTTAAGCAAAACTGAAGAGGCCACTCCCCAACATATACTAAATTGTATTGCAAAGGACAAAGGATCCCTATACAGAAAGATATTACAGTGACCTTTATTGAAGACACACACATATACACTCATGAACAAAACTCAAGGAAGTTGTACCTTTTACCATGTATATCGGTATTCAGACAATAACTCTGTAAGATATTACAGTGATCTTTAAGACACACATATATACACTAATAGAAAAAAAAACTTAAGAAAGTTGAACCTTTTAGCATGTATATCGGGATTGAGACAATAACTCTGAAAGATATTACAGTGACCTTTATTGAAGACACACATATATACACTCATAGAAAAAAACTTAAGGAAGTTGAACCTTTTAGCATGTATATCGGGATTGAGACAATAACTCTGAAAGATATTACAGCGACCTTTATTGAAGACACACATATATACACTCATAGAAAAAAACTTAAGGAAGTTGTACCTTTTACCATGTAAATCGGGATTCAGACAATAACTCTGAAAGATATATTACAGTGACCTTTATTGAAGACACACATATATGCACTCATGGACAAAACTTAAGGAAGTTGTAACTTTTACCATGTATATCGGGATTCAGACAATAACTCTGAAAGATATTACAGTGACCTTTATTGAAGACACACAGATAACCAAGTGTAAACTAAATTGCCTCTGTCTTCTTGAAAAATAACAGACCATTTTCGTTACACTTTTTAGATAAAAACTTGTAAACCTTTTGAAAAATGTATTATTATTATTACCAGCATTGTTATCTACGTTGAGGTTTTCGTTTCACACAAACTAACAGAATTTAAATTTTACCTAGTGTTGTTTTTTTATACGAACACACCCTTTCATATTATATACACAAATTAACAAAACGCATCATATTATGTGAATAAGCATTTTACTAATAATTTACATTTCTATACCAGAATAGCAACCCTAATCATTACCCATAATCATACGAAAAAAAAAAAAATAGAAAAACCATCTAGAGGTCAAATGTTAAATTACCATTAATAGTTTGCGTGATACACAAAAGTAATTTAGACAAATTAGGTCAAACTTGTGGTCATCAAGATAAATTTACATAAGTGATCAAATTAGAGAAAATGTTGGCCTTCAAGGTAACGAGGTCATTGCTGAGAGAAAACTATTTTTGAAAGAAATAGGTCAGAATTCTCAGAATTTTCTCGATGTGTACAACAATAGAAACTATAGGTAACAATACAGACACAATAATTTTTTCTACCGATATTACTCCAGGCAGAAAATTAGTTTCAAGAATTTATCGTTCTGACGTTTGAGGCCAAAAACTTAATATATCACTATGTGACAAGGAAATTACTGAAGAACTCCCCCATTACCTGCTTAATTGTACAGCCCTTGATGAAGAAAGGAAGGCCCTATATCAACAAATTAAATGTACCAACATTTCACCCTACGTATTGCTTTCAAAGATATCAGCAAACAAATCTAAGGTAATAGCTTATTATAAATTTTTTAGATCATCATTATGTAAGGACCAGTCAACAATTGAATGACTTTGAGACGAAGAGTAAAGCCAGTTCAATTTCTATGTAAATAACACAAGATGATTATTACCTTACTCAATTGGGAGAATCTGTATGGGGCAAGTCCCTAATAAAGGATTTTGTGTGTGTTTTAAGAATTTATAAAAAGACCCGATAGATGGCGCCCACAAGACCTTCACGCCATTGACCGTGACGGAGTTTCCTGGCCTCGGCGGTTCTGGGAAGTGTTGCAGAACAGTGGGACTCCCTCTCTTTAATTATTTATTTTTTAGGACTTTTTCCGGCGGCATCTTCACCACCTCAACTTTGGGGTCACCAGCCTTCCTGGCCAACTGGTCCGTTAGACAAACATTTCTGTCTCATGGACAGAACTTATAGAAGTTGTACCTTTTACCATGTATATCGGGATTCAGACAATAGCTCTGAAAGAAATTACAGTGACCTTTATTGAAGACACATATATATACACTCATGGACAAAACTTAAGGAAGTTGTACCTTTTAGCATGTATATCGGGATTCAGACAATAACTCTGAAACATATTACAGTGACCTTTATTGAAGACACATATATATACACTCATGGACAAAACTTAAGGAAGTTGTACCTTTTAGCATGTATATCGGGATTCAGACAATAACTCTGAAATATATTACAGTGACCTTTATTGAAGACACACATATATACACTCATGGACAAAACTTAAGGAAGTTGTACCTTTTAGCATATATATCGGGATTCAGACAATAACCCTGAAAGATATTACAGTGACCTTTATTGAAGACACACATATATACACTCATGGACAAAACTTAAGGAAGTTGTACCTTTTACCATGTATATCGGGATTCAGACAATAACTCTGAAAGATATTACAGTGACCTTTATTGAAGACACACATATATACACTCGTGGACAAAACTTAAGGAAGTTTCAGAATGTATATCGGGATTCAGACAATAACTCTGAAAGATATTACAGTGACCTTTATTGAAGACACACATATATACACTCATGGACAGAACTTAAAGAAGTTGTACCTTTTACCATGTATATCAGGATTCAGACAATAACTCTGAAAGATATTACAGTGACCTTTATTGAAGACATGCGAGATAACCAAGTGTGAACAAAATTGCCTTCGTCTCCTTAAAAAAAAAAAAAAAAAAAAAAAAAAACGACGACCGGCGACATCAAAGACTTTCCACTTCCTTAAGATTTTTCCATGAGTGTATTTTATTTATTATGTGTCAATACCACAAGCAGATTATAATATCACATTAATTTAACACTTTTATATTTATTTGTTGTTATTATTGTATTTTGGCTGTTTCATGTACACTCATGGACAAATCTTAACCAAGTGGAAAGTCTTTTATATCGCCGGTCGTCTATTTTTTTTCAAAGAGACAGAAGCAATAATGTTCATACTTGGTTACCTTGTGTGTCTTCAATAAAGGTCACTGTAATATCTTTCAGAGTTATTGTCTGAATCTCGATATACATGCTAAAAGGTACAACTTCCTTAAGTTTTGTCCATGAAGAGGTCACTGTAATATCTCTCAGAGTTATTTTCTGAATCCAGATATACATGCTGAAAGGTACAACTTCCTTAAGTTTTGTCCATGAGTGTATATATGTGTGTCTTCAATAAAGGTCACTGTAATATCTTTCAGAGTTATTATCCCGATATACATGCTAAAAGACACAACTTCCACAAGTTTTGTCCATGAGTGTATATAAGTGTGTCTTCAATAAAGGTCACTGTAATATCTCTCAGAGTTATTGTCTGAATCCAGATATACATGCTGAAAGGTACAACTTCCTTAAGTTTTGTCCATGAGTGTATATAAGTGTGTCTTCAATAAAGGTCACTGTAATATCTCTCAGAGTTATTGTCTGAATCCAGATATACATGCTGAAAGGTACAACTTCCTTAAGTTTTGTCCATGAGTGTATATATGTGTGTCTTCAATAAAGGTCACTGTAATATCTTTCAGAGTTATTATCTAAATCCCGATATACATGCTAAAAGGTACAACTTCCTTAAGTTTTGTCCATGAGTGCATATATGTGTGTCTTCAATAAAGGTCACTGTAATATCTTTCAGAGTTATTGTCTGAATCCCGATATACATGTTGAAAGGTACAACTTCCTTAAGTTTTGTCCATGACTGTATATATGTGTGTCTTCAATAAAGGTCACTGTAATATATTTCAGAGTTATTGTCTGAATCCCGATATACATGCTAAAAGGTACAACTACCTTAAGTTTTGTCCATGAGTGTATATATGTGTGTCTTCAATAAAGGTCACTGTAATATCTTTCAGAGTTATTATCTGAATCCCAATATACATGCTAAAAGGTACAACTTCCTTAAGTTTTGTCCAAGAGTGTATTTCTACACTCCTCAAAGCTTATGTTCACAGCTTCCTCAAACACTTAAACACTTTAACCTCTAATGCATCCAAAGTACCGGCTATAAAAGCAAAACAGCCCAGTACAATAATTAGCGCGGTATAGTAGAATACACTAGCGAAACTGCATGGAGGGTTTACCACTGATGAACCAGGCCCTCCTATTAATTTATCATTGCAGTAAAGTCAGTAGATATCTGATTTAGTTAAAAAAGAAGAAAAAATCGCGCCGAATAGTTTGACTTCTCACCTATAGATGGCGGGCTAATGTTTTAACTTAATCAAAACAATAATAAAGAACAATTTCTCATTTTTCAAGTCAACAAGGTAAACAGCTGTGACGGGGTAACTCGTAGAATATATGTAAATAAATATATTTTACTATTTGGCAACATGGTAAACAAAGTTTCCCCTCGGCCTAGATTTCATCACATCAGCTAATATTGGATTCACACCAACTTCCTGTTAAACAACCTTCCACTCACACCAACTGGTACAAATACAGTTCATAGATTAGATAATAAATATAAGGTCAGGGTGAAAACACAGAGACTTCTTTTTCAACAAATTACAACAACACAACAAATCAAAAAGAAATGGAAGCATTAATGCAAGAATGTTTTTTTACACATAAAACAAACTTCTACTGTCCTTACTGCGATGAAAAAATATATTGGGAGGGCTTGGCTCATCAGTGGTGAACCCTCCCAGCAGTTTCGCCAATTTAATCTATCAGACCGCTTCTTTAGAGCTCTAATACTGTATTGAATCATTCTGATTATATATGCTACATTGAAGGGTGGAATCTTAGAAATGGTATTTAAGCAAACTATGGACATAAGCTTTTAGGACAGTAGAATTACATTCAAATATTTGCATCGAGCAATGCTCTTCAGCAAACAATAACGGAAATCAAAATTCGAAACTATTTTAAAGGCGTAAGATTCTTTTTGATATTAAACAATTTCTACTGCCCTTACTGCAATGGAAAAATTAATGGGAGGGCCTGGCTCATCAATGGTGAACCCTCCCAGCGGTTTCGCCAGTTTAATCTACCATACCGCTGTTATAATTGCATTTTTGGAACTTCCTTTTATAGTGATACTGTTGATAGACTCTTGGAATGGGTATTTTAAAAGAACTATGGACATAAGCTTTGAGGACAGTAGAATTACATACATTTATAAATATATATAGGGCAGTAGAAATTGTTCAATTTCAAAAACGCCTTTAAAATATTTTCGAATTTTAATAACGGAAATATCTTTATTTACAGAAATGCTAACCAAAACAGCAAACAATAGGAAATTGACAAGTTAGGCATAAATTAATTATGTGGTTATAACACGAACCATATATAGATTCAAAAGAAGGAAATTTTGCCAGGAGGAAATTGAACTATAAAAATATAGAGGTCTTCTCTCCCAGTAAAATAGACGTTAAAATAGATAGCACTTAGTTTTAACGTCTATTTTGACGGGAGAGGTGACCTTTATCTATATATATAAAAATCAATGTTTGTATGTTTGTTTGTTTGTATGTCCGGTATACAAATTCGCAGTAGTTCACTAATTCAAACAAAAATTTCCATACAAAGGTAAAAAAATACGGGGAAGACGATAGGCTATTTTAAAAAATATATAAATCAATTATTAAAACTCAGGCAAACAAATAGATAATGCTAATAGCAAACAATTATAAAAAAAATCTTATCTAAATATATATCACTCGGGTAGATATGCACACGGGTCAATCCCGGGGCGAAGCCCGGGTCACCCGTCTAGTATTCTAATAAAAATTAAATAATTACTGATTGTGAGTTTTTTTAAGATGATGAACGATGGTCAAATGGTCAATATTGAAATATTCAGCCATATTATTATCGTTATTAAGCTTTCGTTCTCTTCCACGGCTGACAAAATGTCTGGTTGTTGAAATTTGATGGACGACCTTGAACTTTTTGAATCATCTTTCTCAATTTGGCTTTGATTGTTTCTTTGTTAAACATGTGTAAGAATTCCTTTTTTTTCAATATTTAAACATAATCACTTTTTATTATTGAAATCCAAGAACTTAAAGTGTACTTTTTGTAATAGTGAATTTAACCATGACTTTCCACACTACATGTAACATTAATATCTATATATATAAAAATCAATGTTTGTTTGTTTGTTTGTTTGTATGTCCGGTATACAAATTCGCAGTCGTTCACTAATTCAAACCAAAATTTCCATACATAGGTAAAAAAATACGGATAAGACGATAGGCTATTTTAAAAAATATATGAATCAATTATTAAAACTCTATATTCAAATTATTCTACTTAGCTCACGAACAGCGCCCTCTATCAAAGATTAGATTAAATTATGCTGATGCAACAAATAGATAATGCTAATAACAAACAATTATAAAAAAATATCTTATCTAAATATATATCACTCGGGTAGATATGCACACGGGTCAATCCCGGGGCGAAGCCCGGGTCATCGTCTAGTTAATAACAACAACAAGCTTCTAACTTTTCAATGAGAAATTCGTCACCTTTAGCTTTATATCTTCTTAGCAATAATATTCGGCGAATCATCCCATTGTATTGGCAATAATATGTATATAAGGTAATAACACGCCATCTATATATAACAAAACATTAAGACGCGAATGTTTCTTTTCGCAAATAAATCAAACTTCTACTGTCCTTACTACGATGAAAACATATTGGGAGGGCTTGGCTGATCAATGGTGAGCTCTTCCAATATTTTTTTCATCACAGTAAGGACAGTAGAAGTTTGATTTGTGAAAAGAAACATTCGTGTCTTAATGTTTTGTTATATAATATTGTTACATCAATTTTAATGCGCCTTACATTTATTCAAAATATTCTATTATATTTAATATTTATTTAAAACAGAATATTTAGATTAGCATCATTCCTTTTTATAGTTTCACTCCTTTTGTAATATTTATTGTACATATATCTTTATTGCTTATTGGAGCGGGAGAGGACCTAGACGAAGACGGCGGATCGCAACCTACGAGGAAGACAAGAATAAATAAACACAATAACTTTAAAAGGTAATTTATTTTTATTTAATTTTATTTATTTACTTTGAATATGGAAACCCGCTCGGGAAACGTGTAGAACACCAAGAAGGAAGAAACCAAGGTCGATGACCCTGCAAAGCTTCAACTTGGTGCAACAATATGTATATGATATTTTTAGTATGTATTTTCATATTACCCTAAAATTTATTTAAAAAAAAAACGCCTTTTTTATCTAAAAAAAAAAAAGAAGAACGTCCTCAATGATCCTGCACCAATCCTATATACAAACAATAAGATAAAAACACAGTTTAAGAAAACTTTCTCCTCAAATCAAAACAGGAAATGACGTCACGATCCACGTGGTTGAAGGATAAGTAATGTAAACAATAGCGATGAAGTTTCCGCCAAGAACTTTCTCTTCCAAGACAGAGAGGGTTTTAAACTGTGCTATATTGAGATAACACGAAACTTAGGTTCGAAACCCGCAGTGAAGTTTTTTAAAATAAAATCAGAAGATCCTTTCGAATAGAAGTTTCTTTAATAGTTTTTATTATCCTTCAAAACCATTTCTTAGATTCCACCCTTCATTGCAGCATATATAAACAGAATGATCCAATACAGTATTAGAGCTCTAAGAAGCGGTCTGATAGATTAAATTGGTGAAACTGCTGAGAGGTTTCCCCACAGAAAAGCCAAGCCCTCCCAATATATTTTTTTCATTGCAGTAAGGGCAGTAGAAGTTTGTTTTATATTTAAAAAGATAAAACATTCGTGTTTTAATTGCTTCCCCATTTCTTACACACTAACTTAACTGTCCCCCAACGAAAAATAGTCCTCATCAAGACAGTAAAAAGAGTTTTCACGATCTCCCCTCACCTCAAGACACAACCGTATACGTATTCTTCGTAGATCGCGAAATACGTGGTGTCGCTGGAGACCCACTGGTGATTCTCCATCAAACTTTGCAGCGCTGGGAGAGACGCCATATTCATTGTACATAGTGTATATAATCCATATTATTTTTTTTAAATAGTACAGACTGTGCAATTTGCATGTATTGACAAGATGTCAATAAAATTATTGTCAATTGTCAAGACACAACCTGTGTATGGATGACTTGGCAGACGCCAAGAGGGCGTTGTCGTCTGCCCAGAGCAGGGGTCGGCAAACTGCGGGTTCGCCAGCCACACGCGGTTCTTTGTATGTGAACCTGCGGCTCTTTATATAGTTCTGTTATGTACTCTTCTACCTAATGTGTTCAATAATCTTAGGTAGTGTAGTTTCTATTAAAATATATTGTATGCTACTGTTATATATTTGCATAATATTTTATTATTACAGAATTATCATAAGAACTAAAAACATGAATATCTCACGCTATACAGTGGTATCTCGACATACGAGCGCCCCAACATACGAGTTTTTCGAGATACGAGCCGACGAGCAAGTGATTTTTTTGCTTTGAGTTACGAGCGAAATTCGAGATACGAGTTCGGTTCGGTAGTGTTGAAGATATTAATCTGTGATTTTAAATGGGAATTTTGTATGGGGAAATTTTCTTCGAGATACGAGTAATTCAAGATACGAGTAAGGTTGCGGAACGAATTAAACTCGTATGTCGAAGTACCACTGTATATTGATTACATCACACAACAACAACCAAGTCCTTGGTCAAAACCATAGAAGATTGGACATTCAATAAACAAATGACTGGAATCCTGCCTACTCTCTCCACACCCTGTCTATAGCTCCTATTTGAAACAGAAAATCTCTGAAATTTCCATGATTAGTTACGAATTGCACATTGTAAAAGTCAGGGCGGAAATATTTTTAAAAAACAAAAAAAACTTTCTACTAACCTTACCACTATTTTTATTCGCAATAAGGACAGTTGAAAAAAGTTACAAAATTGGTAAAAAAAAAAAAAATTGACGACCAGCGATATCAAAGAATTTCCATTTCTTTAAGTTTTGTCCATAAGTAATTCAGACATATTGGAGTATATATTTCGAATATAATTATTAATAACTCATCTATATATATATTAGGAAAAGTAAAAAAAAAAACATCGATACATTTCTAAATTACGATCCACTAGCGAGGATTCTGTTATGAAAATTGGAAACTATTATAGACGCGTAAGATTCTTTTTGAAATTAAACAATTTCTACTGTCCTTACTGAAATTGAAAATTTAATGGGAGGGTTCACCACTGATGAGTTAGGCCCTCCCATTAGTTTTTCCATTGCAGTAAGGACAGTAGATATTGTTTATTTTTAAAAAGAATCTTACGCGTCTATAATAGTTTCCAATTTTTGATTATATCATACTATGTACATTGAATATGGCGCCTCTGCCAGTGCTGCAGAGTTTGGTGGACAATCGCCAGTGGGTCTACAGCGACATCCATTTAGAGGGGCCCCGTTTCTACTCCGCCCACCTCTACTAAATTGACATGTGGACATCCCCTGTCAAAATGTCCCCAAATGTCACCCGTTTGTAGAACCGAAACATTCTCTCGCTCTTCGGCGTCGGCCTCCATCCCGAGGCAATAAATATCACAAGTGTAGCGAAGGCTACCATCTACAAGTACCATCTTGGTCTTGAAGTGCGTAACACCAACCAACACCTCGACCTGCCCACTCTGTGGGAAAGAACTCTCGCAGTCCATCGGTGGCGGAGACTTTCCCGCAGTGGGTCTCACCAATAAGACCTTGTATATATTTTATATTATGTATATTTATGTCATAATTTGTATATAATTAAATGCAACCCCGACCCACTATGTATGTACCATGTATGATTTTCAAAGACTTAATAAAGAACAAGGTAACTGGAGGAAAGAAAGTAACAAAAGATATAGGAAGTAAGACTAAAGCTGGCACGACTATTTTGGCACCCCTGTGTCAACATTGCAGGGGCAGAGACCGGTCGTCTCTAGTGACCGCAGAAGTTATATTAGACAAGAAGCACTCGACACTTCCTGGAAAAACAGGATGTATTCGGTGACCAGAAGTTATAAATATTAAGCTAACGCCCAACATTTCCGGCAAAGATAGGACGTATTTGATAACACGGAAGTAAATAAAGTCAAAATGGCACTCGACACTTCCTATCAAAGCAGATCATATCTTTCACCAAAGGAAACCGCCGGCCTATCAGAAGATAGCACCTTAAGTAGGTCAACCAATAGGACAAGATCATGTGACATCTCTCGACCAATCAGAGAGACACTGAGGCTTGGTGTTAAATCGAAAGACAAGAATTGTTAGTAGTGATTTAGCTTCCAAGAAGGTGACATCTGCTCTAGACCTCTCTCCCTCTGCTCATCCCACAGCTAAGTACAATCACCGCCATGTGATCAACTAATTAATAAGTCAAATCGCTCAACTCTTCTCAAGCTTTCTTCCCTCCAACCAGTTGCCTTTTATTTCCAAACTCAATCACGTGTCCTGATTATTCCTAACTGTGTGCTTCACTTACCACTCAACGACTGCGCTTCAATCAAATCTCACCATTCGCATCCAACAACAAGAAACCCCGCAACGATATTGCCACAGAACGGTTAAGCCGACAGGATAAAGATTATAGAGCTTAATCAGGATAAAGATGGAAATTAACCCAGGCGCCAGCACAACAAAAAGCAATGACAAACCAAGAGAGAAGAAACTGGCAACGAACGGAAAGAAACTGACAACGAACGAAGCGACAAGACACACCCTGGCGACGGTAATTTTAGAACTGACCGCCGCGCTACAAGGGGCGAGATCCACGCAGCTGGAAGCGGTCTTCCGGAGCGCCACCCTCGGGACAACCGCCGCCCGCACCGCCGGTACGTGTCCGAACAGCCTGACATCCACCGAGGAATCGCCATCCGCCATGCCGTACCCGTGCACCCGGAAGCAACCCACGCGACACGGACCCAGTGTACCGACAACGCGATCCACTCGAATGGAAGCAGTACAAATGACTAGATTTCCCTTTCAATCGCGCGGACAGTGCAAAAGGTCCCGATCCGGTTCAACAGATATTCCAAGCCAGCCACACCAAGCCGAAGACGCCACAATGGAGACTTTTCGAGACTAAGGTAGGCAATCCACCCAATGACACCATCAAATTAACTTTGGACTTGTATCTGACCCAGGACCTACCATGTACCTTTCTCATTGAACCAGACGCAGGTTCGAACATATTGCCGTATCATTTATACAATAGATTAAAAGCACAACTCCCCAATTTAAGTATTAAAAAACCTTCCCTTGATCTATCCCCCCTAAATAGTTTTACGAAAATAATAGGACATTTAACTTTCCCTCTGACAATAGGCCAAATAACCCGTAGAGAGAACTTCCACGTGGTAAATGCATCCTTGCCATTTGGAGTTCTTACCTTAAAAACCCTTTATCAATATAAATTAAAACTAAATTATAATCGCGGCACTATTTTCCAACTTGGCGTCCCATTGTCTAATACTATCTACCACTTTAAACATGTATCAAATGAATGCAAGCACGGGCTAGGCCAAAACCTGTCCCAAAGGACTCGCACAGCACCCAAAGCTTTCACACATGGAAAACCTTGCCTGCATTCATTGCCCAAACCCCAAATATTTACATGCCACCATTCTAATCTCACACCACACAACTTTTCGCTCAACCCAATTGCCAATACTTTATGCCCACCACATATAAAGCCACCACGACTTCAATCTACAACTCCAATAATGCCCAAACAAGTGTCCGTACACCGACACAGCTCACCCACTTACCACACAAAATTCACACATGACACTTCGCCACACCATAATTACGCAAATGTACCTCACAACATACACGCACCCATACGTCACCACGCGACAAACACGCACAACCCGCACAACAAACACAACACGCACGTCAAAAGACAACAACAACAAACAAGCGCATGCACAATCGTTAAGAATAATACAATCATCCCGTCTACACAAAACATAGAAAAAATTCACGCCACCAAACAACCACACAATCGAAAAACATTACGATCTTTCCTAAAAGCTGTGAACGTCTTTAAAGAGTTCATTCCGGACCACGCCCGCTTGCGGGCACCACTTGTCAACCTTCTAAAAAAGGATGTCGTGTGGGTCTGGGATGACAAATGCCAGAAAGCATTCACTAACCTGAAAGAAGACCTTACCACACACCCCACATTACACCTTTACCAGGAAGGTCTGCCATGCCAGGTGTACTGTAATACCTCAACATTCAGCATTACAGGCGTTCTTAAACAAGTCTACCCTGATGGGAAGACATACACCGTTCAACATTTCAGCCGATCTCTACGTAGTCACGAGCGAAATTATTCAGACTTGGAACTACAATGCCTAGCCATTGTGGAAAGTGTGGATAATTTCCGCACCTGTCTAAATGGCAGAAAGTTTACAATATTTTCTGACCATCCCGCATTGCAGTGGTTGAAAGAGATCAAAGCTCCGTCAGGCAGATTGTTTCGATGGAGGTTAAGATTGTCAAGATACGAATATGAGGTCCGTAGCATAAATGGAGTACAACAATATGAAACGGGCGTTGTAACTCGTATCCCATTTTGTGGCTTTCTAGATGCGCCACTCATACAGAGCCAACAGTCTTCTCCACCGGGAAAATCCCGCGTGACTATGGATCCCAATAAACTGCGCACCGTCTCCCGAAAAGGAGTACTTAAAACTATAGTCCCAAATTCATTTACAACCAGACTTCTTAAGTCCGTACACACACAACACCACCACCCAAACATCTCCAAGATGACGAGACTCATCTCAGCACAATATTATTGGCAGAACATGACACAAGACATCGCCAAACAGGTAAAAACCTGCCACACCTGCCGATTCACTAGAAGAATCGATGAATACAAACAACCTGCACGTAAAAATACCGACACAGGTACCCAAACAAAACAAAATTCGTACATAAAGCACAGCGTACACACAACACAAACAATGCCAAAATTACCACACCCACGTCAGAGAAAAGATCACACATTTCAACCTAAACCAATTACCGCCGACATATCTCTAATAAAACCATTGACGATCAAACAGGAGAACTGTAAACCTGACAACCAATCCAATCATATCACACCACTCCCTAAAGATATCAAACAGGAGAACTGCGAACCTACCAATCATTCAAATTCTACAATTCATAAGGTTCAAGCAAATATTTCAGAGTCCCCAATTACAAAAATGTGGGCGAACATGGGGCAATATCCTATCTTTCATCTGATTTTTATCCTTTGTTTATCAGTTCTACCGTACAACTGTATTCCAATTTTATTCATTAAGTACTTGTTTATCTATGCTATGCCCGATCAGAAAATCTTCGAACTACAAGAGGCAGTTTTTCATTGTGGACAAGCAATTCTTCATTGTGGACAAGTATTTATAAAACTTCTCATAATTTTAGGAACCATCTTCGCAGAAAATCTAAATAAACTCCGAAAAGATAGCAGTAACTGAAAGACAACGCAACCAATGCCGAAAGTAAAAGATTCAATTAAAAAAAAAAAAAAAAAAAAAAAAAAAAAACAATTAGGCGTGCACAAATTCAATTAGGAACCCAGGAAGTGAGAAGGGACACTTCCCCGCACGACAAAGACGCCGGTCAGCAACTACATGCAAATAGACGGGGGATAAATTGGGAATCACCCCAGGGAGGGACTTTGTTTCTCCACATCGCCCCCCTGCTTCCGGTTTCTAATTACCGTGGGGCCCCTCGACCAACAGCTGAATTGAGGTCAACTGTGGGCTTCTCTAAGTGTCGTTCAGTTTGGATCCCAATACGAGCTACATATCGACTTTTACAAAAAACATAGTTCAATTATATTCTCACAAGAAACTTAAGACACACAGACACTCCAAATGAGTTCACATTTCTATTCTTTTATTCTTTTAAAGACTTCCAAACTTTACATTTTTCACACTAGGCACAAATTCCACCTACGCGTAGACATCCCAGACCTTAGGATCTTGACAACACATAGAATTCGTTTCACACATTTCTTACACAAAAACTTCTAACATTTTTTCACAACACACACAAAGACAAAAAGTTACACATAATTGAGCAATTAAAACATTTATAGGGCAAAATGGAGCAACCAATACATGTAGATCAGGGCATGTAGATACCAAAGGGTTCCAACCAATACATCTTATTTTTCATATCAATCATTTTTATTATTTTCTCTCAATTAAAAGTTAAATATTTAATCAATTTATCAATTTATTCAACTTATTACCACTTTTATCATTAATTATCATTTTTTTTTTCCCAATTAGTTTATATTATCATTTTTATTTATCAATTATCATTCTATTTACCACTTGACTTATATTGTCACAACTCAATTATCAACGAAAACACTGGTTTTCGATTAAACTAAAAACATTAAATCACCCTTTGTTGTTGAAACCTTTTATTTTTCATTTTTTTTTTCTCAAGCACTCACCTTTGATTTCGCTCAACTTTTATTTTTATTTTTATTTTGATTTCTCACAAGCCTTAATAAAATCCCCTCGGTTTCCATTCCCAATTCCGAGCTAGAATATAATTAGGCATTTTTCCTTTTTTTTTTCTCACCACGCACCAAGCATTCACTTTGGTTTCTTCCAACTTTTTATTTTTATTTTACTTTGATTTCTCAAAAGACCTAATAGAATTCCTTCGATTTCATTCCCAATTTCGAACTAGAATATGGTTAGGCATTTTTCTTTTTTTTTTTTTCTCTCACCATTCAACCAAACACATTCAATTTTGATTTCATTCAACTATTTTATATTATTTTTATTTGAATTCAAAAGCCTTAATAAAATCCCCTCGGTTTCCATTCCCAATCCCGAGCGAGAATATGGTTAGGCATTTTTTCCTTTTTTTTTCCTCACCATTCAACCAAACACATTCAATTTTGATTTCATTCAACTATTCTTATTTCATTTTGTTTTTGATTTCAAAGCACCTTATGAAATTTCCTCGATTCCTTTTTCTCAGAATTCGAGCAAAAAAGTAACTAAGCAGTTGTCTTTGTCACCATGCAACAAAATATTTTTCTTTTTCAACCAAACACATTCAATTTTGATTTCATTCAACTATTTTTATATTATTTTTATTTGATTTCAAAAGCCTTAATAGAACTCCCTCGAATTCATTTCTTAACTCGAGTAGAATTCGTTTAGGCGCATTTTCTTTTTCTGCCCACTATGTACCATAACATTCATTGATTTCTTACAATTAAAAAATTTTTGATTTCTAGTAATTATACTCAACCTATATCATCAACACCATTCTATATTACTTATTATATCGCCACCAATGCTTGTATATAGACTCAATACCCACAACTAATTTTCCCACAAAATTATTTTTCACTTTACAGAATTCTCTCAGGCTAACCCCTTCTTGAATTCTTCACATGTAGGGGGCGCATCTGTCATAATTTGTATATAATTAAATGCAACCCCGACCCACTATGTATGTACCATGTATGATTTTCAAAGACTTAATAAAGAACAAGGTAACTGGAGGAAAGAAAGTAACAAAAGATATAGGAAGTAAGACTAAAGCTGGCACGACTATTTTGGCACCCCTGTGTCAACATTGCAGGGGCAGAGACCGGTCGTCTCTAGTGACCGCAGAAGTTATATTAGACAAGAAGCACTCGACACTTCCTGGAAAAACAGGATGTATTCGGTGACCAGAAGTTATAAATATTAAGCTAACGCCCAACATTTCCGGCAAAGATAGGACGTATTTGATAACACGGAAGTAAATAAAGTCAAAATGGCACTCGACACTTCCTATCAAAGCAGATCATATCTTTCACCAAAGGAAACCGCCGGCCTATCAGAAGATAGCACCTTAAGTAGGTCAACCAATAGGACAAGATCATGTGACATCTCTCGACCAATCAGAGAGACACTGAGGCTTGGTGTTAAATCGAAAGACAAGAATTGTTAGTAGTGATTTAGCTTCCAAGAAGGTGACATCTGCTCTAGACCTCTCTCCCTCTGCTCATCCCACAGCTAAGTACAATCACCGCCATGTGATCAACTAATTAATAAGTCAAATCGCTCAACTCTTCTCAAGCTTTCTTCCCTCCAACCAGTTGCCTTTTATTTCCAAACTCAATCACGTGTCCTGATTATTCCTAACTGTGTGCTTCACTTACCACTCAACGACTGCGCTTCAATCAAATCTCACCATTCGCATCCAACAACAAGAAACCCCGCAACGATATTGCCACATTTATAAATTATTTTTATCCATTTATATCTATTTATTCATATATTTATCATTATATAATCTTATTTATTCATTTTTATAATCATTCTCTTTTTAACCTTATATAATCTTATATGGACTTTGAAATAAAGTAGTTTCAATCTCTATCACTCTCTCTTCTCTGGAGACCCGCTGGCGATTCTCCACCAAGCTCTGCAGCGATGGCTGAGGCGGCTATGTACATTGTACATAGCATATTTTTTTATATATCTATTTTTTCGTTTTTTAATCATTTTCAAAATTCGAAACTATTATAGACGCGTACGATTCATGGCTTATTGGATGCTCGGATCACAATATAGTGCAAAGTTATATTCCTTTGATTACTAGGACAATGTCAGATCAATCAATACAAGAAGACCAATCAAGAATAAGAAATTCAAAAATTTATCCACATTATAAACATTTCCATACGTCAATAGAAACAGAATGCTACCTAACCGATGATTTCCCTTTACCAGTAAAACGATGTATAGCTCAATCTAGAATACCATTTACAGTCTTAAAAAAACACGTTATGACGTTTGAGGCCAAAAACCTAATATGTACACTGTGTGACAAGGAAATTACTGAAGAACTCCCCCATTACCTGCTTAATTGTACAGCCCTTGATGCAGAGAGGAAGGCCCTATATCAACAAATTAAATGAAGAGTAAAGCCAGTTCAATTTCTATGTAAATAACACAATAATTACTTTACCCAATTGGGAGAATCTGTATGGGGCAAGTCCCTAATAAAGGCTTGTGTGTGTACCCCTGTAGATGGGCAGAGATACCCGAAATCTTGAGATAACATCTATATATTAGAAATCAATTTTTGTATGTTTGTTTGCATATGTCCGGTATACATTTTCGCAGTAGTTCACTAATTCAAACCAAAATTTCCATACATAGGTAAAAAAATACGGGGAAGACGATAGGCTATTTTAAAAATATATATAAATCAATTATTAAAACTATATATTCAAATTATTCTACTTAGCTCACGAACAGCGCCCTCTATCAAATATTAGATTAAATTATGCTGATGAAAACAAATAGATAATGCTAATAACAAACAATTAAAAAAAAATCTTATCTAAATATATATCACTCGGGTAGATATGCACACGGGTCGATCCCGGGGCGAAGCCCGGGTCACCAGTCTAGTTAATAATAAATGTAGAGAAACTCATATCCAGAAACCTTTTTATATTATTTAAATTAAAATTATAAACAGTCAAATGTATATCCGTCAAAATTCTACTATTAAGAGACAACAATAGGGTTTTCATCATTTCAATTTGAATACCGGTGATGGTTTCCGCGAAGTTTTTTACCTTCACTTAACTGGTCATTTACAGCAATAAAGTCAAATATAAGTGGTAAAAAACCTAAGAAAGAATATGGCAATTCGAAACTATTATATACACGTATGATTCTTATAAAAATTAAACAATTATTTACTGTCCTTACTGAAATAGATAAATTAATGGGAGGGCCTGGCTCATCGGTGGTGAACCCTCCCAGCGGTTTCGCCAGTTTAATAAAGAAAGAGTATGAAGGCGGAGGAAAAAGGTCAAGGACATCGTCTGTTCACTGAATCACCATCCTGTTTGGTCATCTGACTGTTCTTTGTTCGTCTGGGTTTATATAGTCCAGACTGTCTTGCTGGAATACATAATCAACCTCCCGTTCAAGGGAGCAATTTCTTATATACAATCATGGACAAAACTTAAGGAAGTTGTACCTTTTACCATGTATATCGGGATTCTGACAATAATTCTGAAAGTTATTACAGTGACCTTTATTGAAGACACACATATATACACTCATGGACAAAACTTAAGGAAGTTGTACCTTTTACCATGTATATCGGGATTCAGACAATAACTCTGAAAGATATTACAGTGACATTTATTGAAGACACACATATATACACTCATGGACAAAACTTAAGGAAGTTGTACCTTTTACCATGTATATCGGGATTCAGACAATAACTCTGAAAGATATTACAGTGACCTTTATTGAAGACACACATATATACACTCATGGACAAAACTTAAGGAAGTTGTACCTTTTAGCATGTATATCGGGATTCAGACTAACTCTGAAAGATATTACAGTGACCTTTATTGAAGACACACATATATACACTCATGGACAAAACTTAAGGAAGTTGTACCTTTTACCATGTATATCGGGATTCTGACAATAATTCTGAAAGTTATTACAGTGACCTTTATTGAAGACACACATATATACACTCATGGACAAAACTTAAGGAAGTTGTACCTTTTACCATGTATATCGGGATTCAGACAATAACTCTGAAAGATATTACAGTGACCTTTATTGAAGACACACATATATACACTCATGGACAAAACTTAAGGAAGTTGTACCTTTTAGCATGTATATCGGGATTGAGACAATAATTCTGAAAGATATTACAGTGACCTTTATTGAAGACACACATATATACACTCATGGACAAAACTTAAGGAAATTGTACCTTTTAACATGTATATCGGGATTCAGACAATAACTCTGAAAGATATTACAGTGAACTTTATTGAAGACACACAAAATAACCAAGTGTGAACAAAATTGTCTCTGTCTCCTAAAAAAAAAACAGCGGTATCAAATACTTTACATTTTCTTAAGTTTTGTTTATGAGTATACATATGACGTGTTATTGGTTTACGCTAAATTTATGCCTAACTGGCCTTGTCCTTATTGTTTACGGAAGAACATTGCTCGAAGCAAATATTTATATGTAATTCTACTGTCCTAAAAGCTTTTTCCATATAGTTTGCCTCAATACCATAATCAAGATTCCATCCTTCATTGTCACATACACAAACAGAATGATCCAATACAGTATTAGAGCTCTGAGAAGTTGTCTGGTAGATTAAATTGGCGAAACCGTTGGGAGGGTTCACCCCTGATGAGCCAAACCTCTTACTATATTGTCAAGAAGCTCCATCCAGATGGGACACCTGTCAATCATTCCTGGACCCCGGAAGGGGGGGGGGAACCACAGGTGTGAGGGGTTCTCAGAAGCTGATCTGTAAATAAGGAAAACGGGACGGTGGCTGAGGCCGTTCATTAGGATTATCTTTAACTTGGGGTAAGTTGTACTTTCTCTCTCTCCCTATAAATACCCCTTATAATAAATTAATTATTCACAAACTTGCCCTTGCTTTATTTTATCTCCGCGACAATATTATTTAAAAAAAATCGAAATGAGAACTGTAGAAAGCCCCGTTTTATTTCTAAAATAAAAAAATCACACACAAAAGATAGTGTCATTTTCTGTTTATAGATGGCATGCCTTATCCAGAAATAAGTATAGAGATAAGTTATCTTGTCAAGATATGCTTAGTCTGATGTAATGTCTATAGCGCAGCAAATATTTATATCTTCTCTGTTGGGAGCAACATTTAGTTGAAAGTATAAGAAATTTAAAACTATTTTTGACGCGCATATGATTCTTGTTTGAAATAAAATCATTTTTTACTTCCCTTGGTGAATGATAAATCAATTTGTGGGCCTGGCTCATCAGTGGTGAACCCTCCCAGTGGTCTCGCCAGTTTAATTTACCATACCACTTTAATATGGCATTGGCTACTAAAGGTAGATTAAACTGGCGAAAGCACTGGGAAGGTTCACCATTAATGAGCCAAGCCCTTTCATCTAATATATATTTTTTACTTAAATTTATAATAGATTTTTCACAATAAGTACACTTATGGACAAAACTAAAGGAAGTGGAAAGTCTTAGATATTCCCTGTCGTTTGTTTTTATGAAGGAGACAGAGGTTGTTCATACTTGGTTATCTCGTGTGTCTTCAATAAAGGTCACTGTAATATATTTCAGAGTTATTGTCTGAATCCCGATATACATGTTAAAAGGTACAACTTCCTTAAGTTTTGTCCATGAGTGTATATATGTGTGTCTTCAATAAAGGTCACTATAATATCTTTCAGAGTTATTATTTGAATCCCGATATACATGGTAAAAGGTACAACTTCCTTAAGTTTTGTTTTCAGATATAAATGCGATATGAAGGAAAACCCGGGTATTTCCCGGGGTTATTCATAGCTTCACGCAATATAAGGGATAGAAAATAAGTGAGAATATGGTTTTATGGGCTAATAACCAAAGTGTACAATTTTTGAGCCTAAATATACAAGAGAACTTTGAGTACTTGTAGCAAATAAAGAAACAAGTTATCCGGTTTGTATGATGGTGGGTAGAGGGTGGGAGGGAATGGGGGCGGTATTTCTGTTGCGTAATGGTGAATATTTTCAGGGTCAAACAACTTGCTTGGAAAAAAAAAAATCTAAATAATTCTTTAGAAATATTTGTGATATAGGTTTTTAACTTTTAATTAGACAATTTTAATTTATATTTATACATTTTAAATTTTAATTTAGACACTTTTCATCTTAATTTAGACATTTTTCACTTTAAATTAGACATTTTTCATTTTAATTTAGACAAAATAACTTTTTATAGAAAAGTCCATGTGTCTAAATTAAAATGAAAAATGTCTAAATTAAAATTGAAAATGTCTTAATAAAAATGAAAAATGTCTAAATAAAAATGAAAGTGTCTAAATTAAAATAAAAAATATCTAAATATAAATTAAAATTGTCTAATTAAAAGTTAAAAACCTATATATCGTAAATTATTTTATGTTAAAAAAATAATAATAAAAAGACGCGTCCACACACATTTCATTAAAATTTAAATTATTCAGTTAAATTCTATTTTAGTGTAAAATATCGCCCGATAAACTTAATGGAAAAGGTGAATTTTTGACCAATAATCCAACATATTAAGACGTCAAAGAGTTAAAAATAATATTTAAGATTGTAAATAATATTTTTGTTAATGATTTTTTTTCCAATGCTACACCTAAAGGAAAATTTTGAAATTAAAAAGTGTTCTCTATTAATATCATATATTGTGAAAAACAAACGAATTCTTTCATACATTACGTGTATTAATTAGCGAAAATTACAGTTAATAGCTTCTTAAAATATTTCCTTGACCCATTTAGCCTTTAGTGTAACACTTATTACGTTTTTGAAATATTTGTGATCAGGGTCAATTTTTATATTTTAAATATATATAAATAAATATGGATATGAATCCTTTAGATTTTAACGTGGTATTTGTACGGCGATTGGCAAAAATATATATAATATTAAATATAGATAAGGTGAAAATAATTTATATAATAAATCAATTTATAAAATACAAAAAAAAAATCAAAATATAATTCAACATTTCCCTAGCGCAATAATAGAACCATAATAAACATATTACATTTTCGTTTGAACGCAAATTTATTTCAAAATGAAGTGATTCTTTTTAAACAGAAAATAATAATAAAATGTAAACATAATTATTTTGAATTATAAAATATAAATTAAACTAAAATGAAAACCTTTGAAAATTTTTGATATCAATTTGATCAATTTAAATTTTTAGATTTGCTATTCTATTAAAACACACACAAAATATTTGACATATTTTAGATTTGTTAGTTTATATTTTGTTTAATTCACCGTAATAAATGCAAATATTTAAATATTTCGTCTGCAATTAAATTAAATAGAAATGAAATAGAATATAACAAAAAAAGTTAAATTTTAGATAGGTATTTCTAAAAGAAGTTATCAAACGAAGAAATGCAATGGAATGTTGGTTGTAAAGTTATCTAGTAATAAGCAGACGAGAGTTCAAGTCAACAGTAAAGGTAGTCAGACGACGAAACGTGACGTACCTGAGTGGTGGATGAGGAAAGAGAGGGCGCCACTGATGTGTGGGCACGACAGCCGAAACTTGCGTCATCTTTTGGCGGTGGCGCTTTGTCGAGCAGTCTCTCTGATGTCTTACGTAATCATCGTTTGATGATCTTTTGTAAGGTTGATCATGATTGGTTGATTTTATCGTTCGTTGATAATGACATTTGTTTACTTTTTTTTAGTCGTCTGCTATTTTTATATTTGTCGGTAAATTTCTAATTTGATAACCTTGGAATTATTCATTGAAATATTCATATTTTTAGCATATAGTATTTTAGGTAATATTTTAAACAAATTAAAAATATATATATTTTTAAATAATTAATGTTAGATTTCCCGACTAGATTATTAAATTTGTTGTCTGCTTTTTATTGCAATTTTTTTCAACCTTTTTAAATATAATTTTATAAACACAAATTTTCATATAAAAATCTAAATTTAAATATAGTTTCTAATATTTCCAACATGTTTATCTATTTCTTATTTTATTTTTCCTCGGACTTATGCAAATCTGATATGACACTGTCGTAATTCGAATTTTCGTGTATATACCATCTGTATTATCATTATTGTATTACAGAATAAGAAATGATAAGTAAATCAAAGCCTCGGAGAACAAAAGAATTATTCTAACTCCGAATAAATACTAAAAATAATTCATTCATAGAAAGAACGATGTTGTCAATTTGACTATCATTTTATAATAGCCAAAATTTACATACTTCTTATTGGCATATCACAATATGTAAATAGCTTTTACTTTGTTTACTTTTTTTTTTATCTTTTTGGTAGACCTATGTTAAATCCATGTATAAGACTAAATGTCTTAATAAAGGCTTAAAAAAAGAACGGATTTGACAATTTGCCTATTCTTTTATAATGGCCAAAATTTGCATACTTCTTATTTACGTCTCACAATATGTAAATAGCTTTTACTTTTTTTTTGTTATCCTTTTGGTAGATTCCATGTATGCGGCACTGAGTTTGTGTATGCAAAAATGAAATGCCTCGATAAAGGTTGGCGTTCAGCCAACCGAAATATTGGCAAATAAATATTTTATTCAATCCAATAAATGCCTTTTTTATTATCTAATGTTAAATATATGCCGTTTTAAATTAGCCGTTTTATTTTATTTAATAAAATAAACTTTTTGCAATTAATTTAATCAGTGTATACCTTTTAAATATATGTATAAGACTGTCTTAATAAAGGCTTTTTTTGTCTATTTGTTATAAATTTTCTAATATATTCTAAAATATTTATATACTTTTTGCTCGTATGTATGTGGAATAAATAAATAAATTTGGTTTTTAATAATCTGTTGATGTGATGTTTTAAAATGTAAATTATCTTATGACAATTGTGTTGGGAATTTTTTATGGTTCAGACGATGAAACAATAAATAATAATTTAAGAAAAAGGCATCTCCTTATCGTGCAACTGAAAGTTGCTGATGGCTTGCGCCATCTATCGGAATAAATATCAACTATTCTCGTTGATTTTTAATTATTCCAGAATTGGCCAAATACCCATTCTTGATTAATCAAGAAAAACTAACCATTTTCAGTTACATGATAAGGAGATGCCTTTTTCTTAATTTATGCACCTTATCCCAGTACAATATCACATTTGTACTATTTTTTCAATAAATAACAAGTTAACTTACAGCTGAAATGGTTTTAAAGAATTAGGCGATTTTTTACCTTTTAAGAAAGTATTTTAAATTTATTATTTTCAAAGAGAGAGAGAGAGAGATTTGAGGTATAGAAATATTTTATTGACATTATACACAAGTTAATGGTAGTAATATATAATAATTATAAAAAGAGGGATAAAATAAAAGAGTAAACTATATACAGTTATGTACAGTCGAGGAGATTCCCCCAACGACAAAGAGTCCTCCTCCAGACAGTAAGTCACGTTCTCCCCTCAGAGAGAGAGAGAGAGAGAGAGAGAAAAAAACATTTAAAAAATACACTTACTTAATTATATAAACAAAAAAAATCATGCACTAGCGCGCCATCTGTTATCAAAATTCGAAACTATTTTAAAGGCGTAAGATTATTTTTGTTATTAAACAATTTCTACTGCCCTTACTGCAATGGAAAAATAAATAGAAGGGCCTGGCTCATCAGTGGTGAACCCTCCAGTGGTGTCCTCAAAGCTTATGTCCATAGTTCTTCTAAAATACCCATTCCAAGAGTCTATCAACAGTATCTGTTTTAAACAAATACTTTTTATTTGTCAGGATAAAACTATATTAGCAAAAGTGGTTTTAGGTAACAAGACTATCCCTATCCTCCTCTCCCTGGACTGGCGCACACGCTCTATATATAGCTGGCACAAATAGGTTATAACAACTATGCAAATCGTGCCAAACATGCCACGAGCAAATATGCAAAGAGCAAATATGCAAATATACTAAATATACTACACACCTGCCTACATCCCCCTTTTTAAGATCTGAAATATATACATATACATTACAAACTTTAAATGCACAATATAATCAATAATGAAGGCGATCCACGGGTTTAACAATTCGTCCACTCCGTGTTCTTATCTGGCCGTCTTCTGAGTCGCCAGAGGGATAATCCACAGCTGGGGTCTTTTCATTTTTAACCAGTTCCCCCCCTGAAAAGGTCGGCGTCGATGGGTCGTCTGGATATTGCACTGCATCTCCTTTTCGTAGATGGAACCTGTTTCGACGTATAGTCCCAACTGGAGTATCAACCATATATGACCTTGGTGTCGATGCCTTCTGCTTTATAATCCCCCAGATTCGCATATCTGTAATCCAAACTGTGTCACCTTCGGATAGCTCCTCCATGTCCCTAGCTCCGCAGCGTCGATCATATCTGGATTTCATATCCTTTCTCCTTCTCTCCTCCTTTCTTTTCAGGTTCTGAGAGTCCACCAACCTTGGATTAAGATTCCCTGGTGCAATTGGCAAGGTAGTTCGGAGTTTACGTCCCATGAGAAGCTCCGCAGGGCTGTAACCGTTCTCCAAAGGGGTCGATCGATACTCCAGGAGTCCAAGCGATGGGTCTTGATTTTTCTTGAGGATCAACTTAGCAATTTTCACACCTGCTTCTGCCATCCCATTGCTATGCGGGAATCGAGGACTTGAAGTAATATGTGTGAATCCGTACTGCTTTGCGAAGTTTGCAAATTCACGAGCAGTTCCAAATTGCGTCCCATTATCGCTTACAACAGTTTCTGGTATTCCGTGTCGGGCAAATATGGATTTGCAACTACGCACCACCACATTGGCTGTGAGCCGATCCAGCTGAACCATTTCAGGAAAGCGAGAATAATAGTCAATGACGACCAGATACCACTTATTCTCGAACTTGAACAAATCCATTCCAATCCTTTGCCACGGTCGTGTAGGAAATTTGGTTGGTATCAAAGGTTCATGCTTTGAGACGGCTTCCTGGATACAGACACTGCACTTTCTGACCGTTTCCGCGATCTCTTCCGAAATTCCAGGCCACCATACCGTCTCACGTGCGCGAAGTCTTGTTTTTGTAATCCCGAAGTGCCCAGCGTGCAACTTATCCAGGATCTCCAGTTACATACTTGCTGGAATAACAAGAAGACAGCCACGCATCAGTAGTCCATTTTGAACGCCGAGTTCATCCTTGACATGCCAACAAGAGAGCAGAGCCTGTGACATCTTCTTCTTATCTGGCCAGCCTTGCTCAAGGCAGTTGACTACTGCTTTCAGGGTCGTATCTTCTTGTTGAGCTACAAAAATCCTCGTCAACATCTCGTCTTTGTCGGTTATACACGAGAGAACTGCATTTATATGCGCTGAGGTTAGCCGTTCGTCTTCACCTCCCTCGGTTGTAAGAAGTGGTTGTCTGGACAATGCATCGGCGTCGAGCAGCTCTTTTCCAGGGATATGCACTAGCTCGAATCCAAACCTCATCATACGCATTCGGAAACGTTGCAGTCTTGGGGTCAGCGAACTCAATTCTTTCGTAGAAAACAGAGGAATGAGAGGCTTATGGTCGGTCTCAATTCGGAAACGCTTTCCAAGCAGGAAATCCTGAAAACGTTCGCAAGCCCATATAATTGCGAGAGCCTCTTTCTCGATCTGAGCATATCGTTTTTCGGTAGGTGTCATAGTTCTAGAAGAATAAGCAACAGGTCGCCAGATTCCATTCTTACCCTCTTGCTTCAGTACCGCTCCCAAGCCGTATGAAGATGCGTCGGATGACACCATAGTTGGTTTCCTGACATCGTATGCTGCCAAGATGGGTTGAGTCGTGAGCAATTCTTTCAACTTTCGGAATGCTCTCTCCTGGCTGCAATCCCAAACAAAGTCCCGACCTTTCACCAACAACTGGTTCAGTGGAGCCACAATTTCAGATAAGTTTTCCACAAAGCGTCCCAGATGGTTCACCATGCCAAGAAATCTTCTCACGCCATGAACATCGGTCGGAGCAGGCATCTTCGCCACTGCTTCGATTTTCGCTGGATCTGGTCGAATACCGTCCTCATCCAGTATGTGCCCAAGAAAATTAATTCTTGGCACGCCGAAAACACACTTGGCCTTGTTTAGTGTAACTTTCGCCTCTTTCAGTTTTCGGAGCACTAAACGAAGGATTCGATCGTGAGTCTTGGAGTCGGAGGCAAATATCAGGATATCGTCCAGGTAACACATTACACCGTCCATGCCTTGCAAGATTATTGACATAACTCTTTGAAAATACTCTGGGGCGAGTGAGATTCCAAATGGTATCCTGCAGAACTTATATCTCCCAAAAGGAGTGATGAAGGTCGTTAAATGCTGGCAGTCCGGGCTCAACGGAATCTGGTGAAAGCCACTGTTCGCATCCAGTTTCGAAAAGAATTTTGCTTCCCCCAGTTGCCCCAGCATGTGCTCCACCACTGGCATGGGATGCACTTCGCGCTGTACATGTTCTTTCAGCCTTGAGAGGTCCACACAGAGTCGTATGTCGCCATTCGGTTTACCAGCAATCACAGTCGGTGCGCACCATTCAGTCGCAACGTTCACCCGTGCTATGATTCCCGCCCTCTCGAGCTCTTCCAGTCTTGTTTTGAGCCTTTCCATCAAAGGAATTGGTACCCGTCGAGGAGTATGCACAGCATATGGGTTTGCTCCAGGTTTCAATTTGATTTCGTAAGGGCTTCCGATCTGTCCCAGTCCTTCAAATACTTCGGGGAATTCCTTGATCGGGTTAATTTTCGTCGCAACCACTTCAATTCGCCTCGCCAGGTTCAAGAGCTCACATGCCCGGCGACTCAGAAGAGGTTCACTCAAACGACGAATGACATAAATCCTCTCCTTGATTTCATAACTGCCATTTCGCAGCGTTGACACAAACATACCCACATTCTTAAGTTCGGAAAATTCAGCAGCTCTAAGGTTGATATTACTCTCTACCAGTCGTTGCTGTCCCATTATCGTCTTGAAGAGACACAGAGGAACACATGTAACATCCGCCTGGGAGTCGAGCTTGAACTTCACCTGTTTCCCGTTCACCTGGATTTCTGCTGTCCATCGCCTCCTGCACTCGCCTTCATCATCATCGAGATTAGATGAATCCTCTACAGCTGAGACACCCAGGAAAAAAACAATTTCTTCATCCAGTTCAGAAACAGCTTTGACTTTCACAGTCTTCGCCTGCTTATCTGGGCAGCAATTTGCAAAATGGCCAGTTTTTGAACATAGGTTACATCTTTTTCCTTCAGCACGGCAAGCCTGTCCTTCCCTGTGGGTGAAACTTCCGCATTTTGGACATCTTGTTCTTGTTTTGGCTGACTTTTCCTTCTTCCCCGAAGGCTGCTGTTGTTGTTTCGGTGAAAGTTTTCTCGAGTTGAACCTCACCTGGTTGACCTTTTGGCTTGTTGAGGGACGCTGCAGGTCGACTTGCTGCTGTCGAACGGCTTCTTGCTGCCGAACCATTTTCACAGCCTTTTCCAAAGTCAGTTCGCTGTCCAACTGCATTCTTTCAGATAACGCTTTGTACCTCACTCCAACCACTATTCGGTCACGGATCAACTGCTCATGAAGACTCTCGAATTCGCAACTATCAGCCAATTTGTACAATGAAGTGATAAATTCGTCCACTGGCTCTCGATCCTCTTGTATTCTTGAGTTAAATTTCGCAAGTTCGTAGATAATATTCTTTCTGACACAGAAGTGGCTGTCGAACGCCTTGAGGACGGAATCAATTTTCGTTGCCTCTTCCTCCTTTTCGAACCTAAAGGTCCTGAATATATCATCCGCGCGGTCACCCATCAAGTACATGAACAAATCGATCTTGTACGCCTCCTCTTTCTTCTTTATTCCACTGACCACGAGGTATCGTTCGAATCTCTTCCTCCATTTGGGCCATTCGTTGGGAGTCGAGAAGTCGAAAGTTTCTGGAGGTTGAATCAGGGCCCTGTTGAATTATCTTCCAAGGTACACCAAAACGATACTTTGCAATATACGGGTTCGTATTTTATCCAGTCACCGCTGCCACCATGTTTTAAACAAATACTTTTTATTTGTCAGGATAAAACTATATTAGCAAAAGTCGTTTTAGGTAACAAGACTATCTCTATCCTCCTCTCCCTGGACTGGCGCACACGCTCTATATATAGCTGGCACAAATAGGTTATAACAACTATGCAAATCGTGCCAAACATGCCACGAGCAAATATGCAAAGAGCAAATATGCAAATATACTACACACCTGCCTACAGTATCACTATAAAAGGAAGTTCCAAAAATGCAATGTAACAGCGGTATGGTAGATTAAACTGACGAAACCACTGGGAGGGTTCACCACTGATGAACCAGGCCCTCCTATTAATTTTTCCATTGCAGTAAGGGCAGTAGAAATTGTTTAATATCAAAAAGAATTATACGCGTCTAAAATAGTTTCGAAAAAAAATATCACTCGTTCTTTATTCTTTTCATATTACAGTGTTGTCAGCCTAAAAGTATTTTAAGATCATTGATTTATTATTTTAAAACATTTTCCTTCTTTTTTTTTCCAAAAATTGCTCTATCAAAGAAGAGGCATCTAAATTTAAATAAATAATACATGAAGGTGTTCTGAAAATGGTTTATCTTCAAACAAGTCAATCAGCTGAGTAACACCGACATGTTTAAAGCCAACCATTCCACAAAACTTGTTCGCCTTGAAGCTGCCCCAAAACACTTTCATATATACAAATAATATACAGCTTTGGAAATCCCAAAGTTTTTATCTTTCCTCATTAAAACTATGAATTTCTAAAATTACTAGACCATATTCTAAATTAGATAATCTTCATTTAGCTTTTCTTGATAATTACAAAAAAACACACAAAAGCCTTTATTAAGACACACTGGTCTTATAGAGGATTCTCCCCGAGATTACAAGAGAGATAGGCCTGTGAAAGTGGGGAATATACAGAAGAAGAAAAAGAAAGATTATGTAAGTATGATATATACATACACATACATATATACAACATAACAATAAAAGCCCCCATTAAGACCCAAAGTCTTACAAACTTTTCTTGATAATTAAGGGGAAAACATATTAACCAATTCCTCATAGAAAAAAAAAAATCAAAATTTAATTGGTAATTTTTACTGATAAATTATAAAGGTGATAACGTACCATCTATAATGTTGACTTTGCTTAGAATTTTTTAATGAAACTGATTCCAATAATAATTAATCAAACATTATATTTATTGATTTACAAGAGAGAGAACAAAATATAAAAGGGAAACTAATATTGAACAAAGGAACTTTTTTCTGTTTCGGTTAGCGCCTATTTACCTGTGAGCTTACACACACTCTGTGGAAGCAATTATTTAATAAATATATGTTATGAATATTTTAAAATACAATATAACGCGGCATATGATTGTAAAACGAAAATTGCAATTATACCGCGAATGTTTCTTTTAAACGAAAAATCAAAATTTATTTTAAAGAGAAATAGCGATTATTTCTAACTTTAAGGATGAAGTATGATAGGATGAATTGTGAAGAGTAATGATAAACGGAAAAATAAAAGTGTCCAGGGATGGGAATCGAACCCACAGTGTTCCGCTTACCGGGCATATAATTGCAATTTTCGTTTTACAATCATAAGCCGCGTTATATTGTATTTTAAATTACTTTATATAATATTTACGAACGGAAAAATATGTCCAGGGTAGCCTAGTGGACATGGCATCTGCCCGGTAAGCGGAACACTGTGGGTTCGATTCCCATCCCTGGACACTTTTATTTTTCCGTTTATCATTACTCTTCACAATTCATCCTATCATACTTCATCCTTAAAGTTAGAAATAATCGCTATTTCTCTTTAAAATAAATTTCGATTTTTCGTTTAAAAGAAACATTTTCGAGGTATAATTGCAATTTTCGTTTTATTAATATTTTGTTGTTGTTAGATAAAGGGTTAATAAGACAAAGGATCGATAAGATAAAGGGTTGAAGGTGCAGTCGTGATAAGAAAAATATAATTATTTACCGTCAAGTAGCTTTTATTTTCAATTACTTGAGGAAATATAAACACATTAGTTATTTTCACATTATATAGAATTTATAAAGTTAATCCTATATTAGTGATTTAAAAGGATAGATATGTTAACTACGCATATTTACAACAAAACTGAAAATCTTTCTAAAATAGATGATAATGAAAGTAGAATTATCAATGAATAAAATAAAATATACACCAATACCTTGCTTTGCGTCGTTTCGTTTTGCGTTTTTTTCGAAGTTGCGTCGCTGCTTAATTTTTACTGATTTTCACTGTGCGTCGTTAGATTTTCGAAGTTGCGTTGTTTTGGATTCGAGTCTTTAATTTTAATTTTATTTTTTTCCCCTAAAATATGGCAACAGCTTTGTTTTTGATTGTGCCTTCACATATTTTCACTTTGCGTCGTGTTTTTTTTTTGGAACGTTACCCCGACGCAAAGCGAAGTATGGGTGTATATTTTTGAAATATAGAAATATTTGAGTTTTTAGATTATATATAATATACATAACACTATATATAAGATATGTAAACATTAAAACACAGAATTTTTAAATATAAATCAAAATTGTACTGTTCTTAATGCGATGAAAAGATATATTGGGAGGGCTTGGCTCATTAGTGGTGAACCATTCCAATGATAAGCCAAGGCCTCTCAATATAGTTTCATCACAGTAAGGACAGTTGAAGTTCGTTTTATATTTAAAAAGAAACATTCATGATTTATCCCTTCCATTTCTTAATTTTATTGATAAAGTGGGAGTCGGTGGAAGGGTGATGTAAACCGTTGATTTTCAACCGCTACGAAACGGGATCGTTTCCCTCATTGGGAACTTTTTTTTCTGATTAAAAAAATAAAATAATTGCTCCAATGGCCACCGATTCTTTCAAAATTCCAACCCTACCAACGAGTGCAAGTAACCAAACAGGGCTATGACACATTTGTAAATGCAAAAGTCGAACTGCTTTTCACATATGTAGACATGTAGTGTACTTATAGTAAAATCAGCCGTCAACTTCTACCCACCATGATTATCATGGCCTGTACCACGTATACTAGGGATAATATATTAATAATAATAAGGGGGGTCGGTAGAAGGCTGGTTAAACCGTTTGGTTTTCGACCACTACGACCCGGTTTCGGTAGTAGTAAACAAACGGGGCTCTGGAACATTTGTAAGTGCAAAGTCGAACTGCTTTTCACATGTGTAGACATGTGGTGCACTTACAGTAAAAAGCAGTCGCTAACTACCCACCATGATTATCATGGCCTGTACCACGTGTACTAGGGATAATATAATAATAATAATAAAATGAACTGATAGATGGTAGTGGGTCATCAGTAATATTCAGTTACACGATCCGAATATGTTGTAGATCTAAATCAATTTGTAAATAGCAGAGAGAATTATTATAGGTTTAACTATTTTTGTAAATATATATTTATGATTATCTTTTCTAACCTGAAAGGCTCAGGTTCCTAATATATATTATTGTTTATTTTTTTTATTTCGATTACTTTTTCTTGTATAAAATGTTTATTACTGTTTCTGTTTTTAAAAAAAAGTAAATCGACGCAATTATCCCAAGCTGGGATATCGCGCTTTGTGTGTTGAAATAAAATAAAATAAATCAGGAAGTTTTCTTTCAATACTTTAAAGAAATGATATTGCGATGGATATGATCAATTGAGGATGGGTAGACACAAGCGGATGTTTATGGAATCAACCCGACCCAAATAGGCAATCCAGTCATAGACTTATCTTCAGACATTACCACAGACTTTGTCACGTCACCGTGGTGTCATCTCTATTATCTTAAAGATAGTCTAGCTCACCGACATTCCTATTTATGATAAATACCCATACAACTTTATTAAGACCACCGGTCTTATACAGATTCACCGCAGAAAGGAAGCATAGATAGAGTTCCTATAATCCAGGCAGCACAGAACCCAACAATATTTGATACACACATATACAGCTTTATTAAGACCACCAGCCTTATACAGATTCACTACAGGAAGGAAGCATAGATAGAGCTTCGATACTCCAGGCAGCACAGAACCCAACAATATTTAATACACACATACAGCTTTATTAAGACCACCAGTCTTATACAGATTCACCGAAGGAAGGAAGCATAGATGGAGCTCCTATACTCCAGGCAGCACAGAACCCAACAATATTTGATACACACACATACAGCTTTATTAAGACAACCAGTCTTATACAGATTCACCGCAGGAAGGAAGCATAGATAGAGCTCCTATACTCCAGGGAGCACAGAACCCAACAATATTTGATACGCACATACAGCTTTATTAAGACCACCAGTCTTATACAGATTCACCGCAGGAAGGAAGCATAGATAGAGCTCCTATACTCCAGGCAGCACAGAACCCAACAACAGCCTTCAGGTCCGATACATGTCCAGTGACCACACTCTACATACGTCAAGGTTAGCGTATCACTGAAAAGACGAGTGTGGAATCAGCCGCGTTCTAGTCTTCACTTTCCTCATCCAAATGGACCACGACATTCGGCGATTCTATTAATCTCCTCCGAACGGTGACTGCGGCCTTGTAGAATTTATATAAACCAAATACCTTGATAAAGCATCATTATATTCATACAGTTACATATTTGTTGTTTATAATTCATTTTAAAAATAAAAACGGCATATCCTGACCAGGAGCACATGTGCTTTTCAGATGGCAGAGCGCCATCTATTGGAACAGGAACCAACTAAACATTGATTTAGCCTGTTTCCTGATATTTGGCCAATCCAATTTCTTGATAAATCAAGAAAGGCTATCCACGAACGCGTTTCGCGCTGTTGGCGCTCGTCAGCGTGGAGTAGGCTGTACCACTGCGACCAAAACGCTTTTTGGTCCCAGAGGCTTCTTGAGAAACCAAGAAATGGGTATTTAAAGTCAAACTTGCTTAATTTGCTTAATTGCCAGTCACCTGATTATCTAAATCAACGGGACAATATGTAATTAAGTTATAGAGAATTACACTCATAGACAAAACTAACGTTTTTTCCATATATATATTTTTATTTTGAACCTGATGAAGACAAGATTGTCGAAAGATCTTAATTTCGTCGAAATGACCTTTATTTAAAATAATTTTATATTATTTTTTTCACATGTTAAGCGTATTTAAAGATTTATTTGATAAAAAGAGGTATTATTAGAAATAAACATAAAGTGAGTGTATCATAGAGATATTGCCAGTTATGTTTGATGCCAAGCTACTGGTGGCGTGACAGATACTGTCCTCTCAGGTTCAAAGGACAATGGAACTCTTACGCCATTTGGAAAAGAGCCAAGATGGAAATTTTAATAAAATCTACTTAAATCTAATTTCAAGGTCGAGCAAACCACTACACGCCGTTACTAAGCGTACAGGGCATTCTTTCCTTTAGTAAAATACTTTTTAAATTATGAAATTCAAGTTTCATAACTCAAAATTGTTATTTCAACAAGGTATTGTTATAAAATGGGTGATCATGCACAGCAAAGTTTTTTCTTTTTAGCTTATACTGCTAACTAACTTCAAATTTCGAGTTATATTGCTTTTACAATTTGTACAATATTTGTGAAAAAAAGCCATTTATCTCAAAGGTGTACCTTGATCATCGGTAAATATTCAAATATGTACCTAGACAGGCACCTCTCCCTTTAATCGTGCATTAGAACCATGGTACTGTTCATCACTCTAGTAAAAAACGTTACTAGTTGTTGTTGTTGTCGTGTCCAATGAAGAGCCTCAGATGTCTCCATACATCTCTATCACAGCAGTCGTTCTCTATCTTGGGTGTGTATACTGTATTGTTGTTGTTGTCGTGTCCAATAAAGAGCCTCAGATGTCTTCATACATCTCTATCACAGCAGTCGTTCTCTATCTTGGGTGTGTATACTGTATTGTTGTTGTTGTCGTATCCAATGAAGAGCCTCAGATGTCTTCATACATCTCTATCACAGCAGTCGTTCTCTATCTTGGGTGTGTATACTGTATTGTTGTTGTTGTCGTGTCCAATGAAGAGCCTCAGATGTCTTCATACATCTCTATCACAGCAGTCGTTCTCTATCTTGGATGTGTATACTGTATTGTTGTTGTTGTCGTGTCCAATGAAGAACCTCAGATGTCTTCATACATCTCTATCACAGCAGTCGTTCTCTATCTTGGGTGTGTATACTGTATTGTTGTTGTTGTCGTGTCCAATGAAGAGCCTTAGATGTCTTCATACATCTCTATCACAGCAGTCGTTCTCTATCTTGGGTGTGTATACTGTATTGTTGTTGTTGTCGTGTCCAATAAAGAGCCTCAGATGTTTCCATACATCTCTATCACAGCAGTCGTTCTCTATCTTGGGTGTGTATACTGTATTGTTGTTGTTGTCGTGTCCAATGGAGAGCCTCAGATGTCTCCATACATCTCTATCACAGCAGTCGTTCTCTATCTTGGGTGTGTATACTGTATTGTTGTTGTTGTCGTGTCCAATGAAGAGCCTCAGATGTCTCCATACATCTCTATCACAGCAGTCGTTCTCTATCTTGGGTGTGTATACTGTATTGTTGTTGTTGTCGTGTCCAATGAAGAGCCTCAGATGTCTTCATACATCTCTATCACAGCAGTCGTTCTCTATCTTGGGTGTGTATACTGTATTGTTGTTGTTGTCGTGTCCAATAAAGAGCCTCAGATGTCTTCATACATCTCTATCACAGCAGTCGTTCTCTATCTTGGGTGTATATACTGTATTGTTGTTGTTGTCATGTACAATAAAGACTCTCAGATATCTCCATACATCTCTATCACAGCAGTGTCCTCTATCTTGGGTGTGTATACTGTATTGTTGTTGTTGTCGTGTCCAATGAAGAGCCTCAGATGTCTCCATACATCTCTATCACAGCAGTCGTTCTCTATCTTGGGTGTGTATACTGTATTGTTGTTGTTGTCGTGTCCAATGAAGAGCCTCAGATGTCTTCATACATCTCTATTACAGCAGTCGTTCTCTATCTTGGGTGTGTATACTGTATTGTTGTTGTTGTCGTGTCCAATGAAGAGCCTCAGATGTCTTCATACATCTCTATTACAGCAGTCGTTCTCTATCTTGGGTGTGTATACTGTATTGTTGTTGTTGTCGTGTCCAATGAAGAGCCTCAGATGTCTTCATACATCTCTATCACAGCAGTGATTCTCTATCTTGGGTGTGTAAAGCTGCTGCTCTGGGTCTATGTCAATTTTCTGCAAGGCTGCGGCCATTGCTGGACATGAGAATATGTAGGTAGGTGTTAGTTCCACACCAGGACAATTGTCCTATAAGTTCTTGTGCCATCTGGATGTATTGTTTTATTCCTTTATAGTCTTTTGTTCTAAGTCTTGTTATTGTTTTTGTCAGTTTTCTCTAAGAGTTTATGTTGCATATTTGATCTTTCCTTGTCTTTTGTTAAATTATCTTGGATTTTGCCAAAGCATCAGCATCAAATACTGACATTTGTTCTTTTCTTTAGCTCATCTTTCTGGCTTCCTTAACTTTACTAATGATGATAAAGAATGAGTATAACATCAATTTTGGCAAATTCACACAAAATGTTAACCTGTGTACCATGGTTTCAGGTTTTGGTCCATATCATACAGGTTGTTGGCTTTTTGTCTGAATTTGCCAAAACTGGTGCTGTGGTTTATTCTTTATAATCACTAGTGAAGTTTTTACTATGGTGATAAATAAACAGTGCCATCGTTCTGATGCAGATTTTAAAGGGAGAGATGCTTCTCTAGGTACATGAATATCATCTTTCAACAACCTCATGCTGAATATTAAAATACATAATTCCAATCTCACCAAACGAATTGTATCCTGCGAAAATATATGGGGAGATTAAATAAACCACAAGATATTAAAATACAGTAGAACAACTTCCATGATAGGACACTTATGCTTGAGGACATCTCTCTCTAAAGGACAGTTTTCATTTGAAAATTTACCATTTTTACTATTTAGCAACTCTCCAGTAAGAGGACACCTCTCTACAAAGGACAGTTTTCATTTGCAAAATTACCATTTTTACTATTTAGCAACTCTCCAGTAAGAAGACACCCCTCTCTAAAGGACAGTTTTCATTTGCAAAATTACCATTTTTACTATTTAGCAACTCTCCAGTAAGAAGACACCCCTCTCTAAAGGACAGTTTTCATTTGCAAAATTACCATTTTTACTATTTAGCAACTCTCCAGTAAGAAGACACCCCTCTCTAAAGGACAGTTTTCATTTGCAAAATTACCATTTTTACTATTTAGAAACTCTCTGGTAAGAGGACACCTCTCTTCAAAGGACAGTTTTCATTTGCAAAATTACCATTTTTACTATTTAGCAACTCTCCAGTAAGAAGACACCCCTCTCTAAAGGACAGTTTTCATTTGTAAAATTACCATTTTTACTATTTAGAAACTCTCTGGTAAGAGGACACCTCTCTATAAAGTACAGTTTTAATTTGCAAAATTGCCATTTTTACTATTTAGAAATTCTCTGGTAAGAGGACACCTCTCTCTAAAGGACAGTTTTCATTTGAAAATTTACCATTTTTACTATTTAGCAACTCTCCAGTAAGAGGACACCTCTCTACAAAGGACAGTTTTCATTTGCAAAATTACCATTTTTACTATTTAGCAACTCTCCAGTAAGAAGACACCCCTCTCTAAAGGACAGTTTTCATTTGCAAAATTACCATTTTTACTATTTAGCAACTCTCCAGTAAGAAGACACCCCTCTCTAAAGGACAGTTTTCATTTGCAAAATTACCATTTTTACTATTTAGAAACTCTCTGGTAAGAGGACACCTCTCTTCAAAGGACAGTTTTCATTTGCAAAATTACCATTTTTACTATTTAGCAACTCTCCAGTAAGAAGACACCCCTCTCTAAAGGACAGTTTTCATTTGTAAAATTACCATTTTTACTATTTAGAAACTCTCTGGTAAGAGGACACCTCTCTATAAAGTACAGTTTTAATTTGCAAAATTGCCATTTTTACTATTTAGAAATTCTCTGGTAAGAGGACACCTCTCTCTAAAGGACAGTTTTCATTTGCAAAATTACCATTTTTACTATTTAGAAACTCTCTGGTAAGAAGACACCCCTCTCTAACGGACAGTTTTCATTTGCAAAATTACCATTTTTACTATTTAGTAACTCTCAGGTAAGAAGACACCCCTCTCTAAAGGACAGTTTTCATTTGAAAAATTACCATTTTTACTATTTAGTAACTCTCAGGTAAGAAGACACCCCTCTCTAAAGGACAGTTTTCATTTGCAAAATTACCATTTTTACTATTTAGCAACTCTCCAGTAAGAAGATACCCCTCTCTAAAGGACAGTTTTCATTTGCAAAATTACCATTTTTACTATTTAGTAACTCTCAGGTAAGAAGACACCCCTCTCTAAAGGACAGTTTTCATTTGCAAAATTACCATTTTTACTATTTAGAAATTCTCTGGTAAGAGGACACCTCTCTACAAAGGACAGTTTTCATTTGCAAAATTACCATTTTTACTATTTAGAAACTCTCTGGTAAGAGGACACCTCTCTACAAAGGACAGTTTTCATTTGCAAAATTACCATTTTTACTATTTAGCAACTCTCCAGTAAGAAGACACCCCTCTCTAAAGGACAGTTTTCATTTGCAAAATTACCATTTTTACTATTTAGAAACTCTCTGGTAAGAGGACACCTCTCTACAAAGGACAGTTTTCATTTGCAAAATTACCATTTTTACTATTTAGAAACTCTCTGGTAAGAGGACACCTCTCTCTAAAGGACAGTTTTCATTTGCAAAATTACCATTTTTACTATTTAGCAACTCTCCAGTAAGAGGACACCTCTCTACAAAGGACAGTTTTCATTTGCAAAATTACCATTTTTACTATTTAGCAACTCTCCAGTAAGAAGATACCCCTCTCTAAAGGACAGTTTTCATTTGCAAAATTACCATTTTTACTATTTAGAAACTCTCTGGTAAGAGGACACCTCTCTACAAAGGACAGTTTTCATTTGCAAAATTACCATTTTTACTATTTAGCAACTCTTCAGTAAGAGGACACCTCTCTATAAAGGACAGTTTTCATTTGCAAAATTACCATTTTTACTATTTAGAAATTCTCTGGTAAGAGGACACCTCTCTCTAAAGGACAGTTTTCATTTGCAAAATTACCATTTTTACTATTTAGTAACTCTCAGGTAAGAAGACACCCCTCTCTAAAGGACAGTTTTCATTTGCAAAATTACCATTTTTACTATTTAGAAACTCTCTGGTAAGAGGACACCTCTCTACAAAGGACAGTTTTCATTTGCAAAATTACCATTTTTACTATTTAGCAACTCTCTAGTAAGAGGACACCTCTCTATAAAGGACAGTTTTCATTTGCAAAATTACCATTTTTACTATTTAGCAACTCTCCAGTAAGAGGACACCTCTCTATAAAGGACAGTTTTCATTTGCAAAATTACCATTTTTACTATTTAGCAACTCTCTGATAAGAGGACACCTCTCTATAAAGGACAGTTTTCATTTGCAAAATTACCATTTTTACTATTAAGAAACTCTCTGGTAAGAGGACACCTCTTTATAAAGGACAGTTTTCATTTGCAAAAATTTCCATTTTTACTATTTAGAAACTCTCTGGTAAGAGGACACCTCTCTATAAAGGACAGTTTTAATTTGCAAAATTACCATTTTTACTATTTAGCAACTCTCCGGTAAGAGGACACCTCTCTATAAAGGACACTTTGGCTCTGTAACTAGGTGTTGTCCTTTACAGGGAGGTAGTTCTACTGTAATACCAAATCAATTTTAATAGTATAAATAAAACTTTTATTAATATAATTATTGCCATCAATAACATTTTTAAAAATAAATATATGTCGTAGCTGTCGTGGTCAAATGAAAGGACACAACCAAGAATCAGTTCCAGCCAAGCGAACAGCGCACCCGCGATGTCTGCCACCTTTTTTTTTTTTTTTGTACAGCTTTTATAGATGGATGAATTTGCATATTTATATTTTAACACAAGCTTAACATATTTACATACTTATTTTGACGAAAATAAATTATATCTCTTGGGCATTAATAATACAAATTATGATATATATAATTTTTAACGTTTTAATTTACTAGTATTAATATTTTTTTTTCTTAATAAATTTACTTAAAATGATTTTAAAACTATTTTTGGCATGTATGATTCTTTTTCAAAATAGAACAATTATCTACTGCCCTTATGGCAATTATAAATTAATGGGAGGGTCTACCACTGTTGAGCCAGGTATTCCCATTAATTTATAATATTGCGGTATGGACAGTAGAAATTATTTTATTTATAAAAAGAATCATACGCATTAAAAATAGTTTAAAAGTTCTTATAATATATGGCGTGTTAATGCAATCAAATTCACTCAATACCGAATTTTATAAATATTTCTGTAATATACCTTATAATAATATTATAATATACTCTCATGGTAAACGGATTGCGGATTTCGACAATTTAGAAAGAGGAGATCATATATCAACGCAACTCTTTTTATTAACGCGATTAAAGGAAGCTTTCGGGCAAGCCCTTCTTCAGCTAACTATAGTGTAGGGTACACTATAATTAGCTGAAGAAGGGCTTGCTCGAAAGCTTCCTTAATCGCGTTAATAAAAAGAGTTGCGGCGATATATGATTCCCTCTTTCTAAATAATATACTCTGTTATATTAATTTATTTTTTAATGTTTGGATTTGTGGCAGCACTGTAATTATTGTTGTTGTTATGAATATATTCAAAAGTATATATATATAACATTAGAAAGATATATAATTATAATTTGTTTCTTAATTTGGTAAAGTATATTTATATATTTAATCGAAGGAACATCAAAAAAATAGCGCAGCCGACAGGATCGATCATCCTGCAATTTAAGAATAAAAAGGTAATTGGCTATAGTTTTAACCCTGATGCTAATGTTCTATCTATTATTTGTAATATACCTTATAATTTGTTTGAATCAAAAGGCGATCCATTAATTAAGATTATATAAAAGGGCGTACCTGGATCTGTGAAGAAAAAAAAAAACCAATTCAATGTACAATAAATTGATAAAGCAGGAGCAATCTCTCGAAATATTTTGAGAAAAAAAAAAGTTTTTTTTTTCTTTACAGATCCAGGTATGCCCTTTTATATAATACCTTATAATGTTATTATAAATTTAATCATAGAGTAAAATATTTCGACACTTTACTTGGCAACACTGTATAGAGCAATAACGTAGCAAGTATAGGATAACCAGCTCACCTTCTAAAGCTGTAGTTGACCAGGAAATATATCACTGGTATCGTTTTTTACTTCAAACAAAAACGCAAATTGCAATTTTGATAATTACATACCTCTATAATAAAAATTGTGCAACAATTATATTTTTTTTATTGTCCATTAACTTATTTATATTGTTAGGTAGTTGGCGTTCTGTGTTCCTTGGTTTTAAATATATTGATATATAATTTATTTATGCCTAAATGGCCTTGTTCATATTGTTTGAGGAAGATAATTGCTCGATGCAAAAATTTACATTCATGGACAAAACTTAAGGAAGTTGTACCTTTTAGCATGTATATCGGGATTCAGACAATAACTCTGAAAGATATTGCAGTGACCTTTATTGAAGACACACATATATACACTCATTGACAAGACTTAAGGAAGTTGTACCTTTTAACATGTAAATCGGGATTCAGACAATAACTCTGAAAGACATTACAGTGACCTTTATTGAAGACACACATATATGCACTCATGGACAAAACTTTAGAAAGTTGTCCCTTTTAGCATGTATATCGGGATTGAGACAATAACTCTGAAAGATATTACAGTGACCTTTATTGAAGACACACATATATACACTCATGGACAAAACTTTAGAAAGTTGTCCCTTTTAGCATGTATATCGGGATTGAGACAATAACTCTGAAAGATATTACAGTGACCTTTATTGAAGACACACATATATACACTCATGGATAAAACTTAAGGAAGTTGTAGCTTTTAGCATGTATATCGGGATTCAGACAATAACTCTGAAAAATATTACAGTGACCTTTATTGAAGACATACATATATACACTCATGGACAAAACTTAAGGAAGTTGTACCTTTTAGCATGTATATCGGGATTCAGACAATAATTCTGAAAAATATTACAGTGACCTTTATTGAAGACACACATATATACACTCATGGACAAAACTTAAGGAAGTTGTAGCTTTTAGCATGTATATCGGGATTCAGACAATAACTCTGAAAAATATTACAGTGACCTTTATTGAAGACATACATATATACACTCATGGACAAAACTTAAGGAAGTTGTACCTTTTAACATGTAAATCGGGATTCAGACAATAACTCTGAAAGACATTACAGTGACCTTTATTGAAGACACACATATATGCACTCATGGACAAAACTTTAGAAAGTTGTCCCTTTTAGCATGTATATCGGGATTGAGACAATAACTCTGAAAGATATTACAGTGACCTTTATTGAAGACACACATATATACACTCATGGACAAAACTTTAGAAAGTTGTCCCTTTTAGCATGTATATCGGGATTGAGACAATAACTCTGAAAGATATTACAGCGACCTTTATTGAAGACACACATATATACACTCATGGACAAAACTTAAGGAAGTTGTAGCTTTTAGCATGTATATCGGGATTCAGACAATAACTCTGAAAAATATTACAGTGACCTTTATTGAAGACACACATATATCCACTCATGGACAAAGCTTAAGGAAGTTGTGCCTTTTAGCATGTATATATCGGGATTCAGACAATAACTCTGAAAGATATTACAGTGACCTTTATTGAAGACACACACATATATACACTCATGGACAAAAGGAAGTTGTACCTTTCACCATGTATATCGGGATTCAGACAATAACTCTGAAAGATATTACAGTGACCTTTATTCAAGACACACATATATACACTCATGGACAAAACTGAAGGAAGTTATACCTTTTACCATGTATATCGGGATTCAGACAATAACTCTGAAAGATATTACAGTGACCTTTATTCAAGACACACATATATACACTCATGGACAAAACTTAAGGAAGTTGTACTTTTTACCATGTATATCGGGATTCAGACAATAACACTGAAAGATATTACAGTGACCTTTATTGAAGACACACGTGATAACCAATATACACTCATTGACGGAACTATAGGAAGTTGTACCTTTTAGCATGTATATCGAGACAATAACTCTGAAAGATATTACAGTGACCTTTATTGAAGACACACGAGATAACCAAGTCTAAACAAAATTACCTCTGATAAACCAGGCCTTCCAAATATTATCGTAGCTTTAGCACAAACACAGTAAAAATATGATTAAAATAAACACTACAGCCTTACAATGTTTACATTAATATAAATCAATAACGCTCAATGTATATATAGGAAATGAAAGTGTAGCATATATAATCAGAATCGTCCAATACAGTATTGGAGCTCTAAGAAGCGGTCTGGTAGATTAAATTGGCGAAACCGCTGGGAGGGTTTACCATTGATGAGCCAAGCTCTCCCAATATTTTTTTCATCGCAGTAAGGACAGTAGAAGTTTGTTTTATGTGTGAAAGAAACTTTCGTGCTTAAATGCTTTCATTTCCTGACATCTTCTAGGCCTCGTTGGACATCTATCTCAATCTCTTGTTTTAGTTCAACTCTTAATCTGTTACAGAGTTTTATTTATTTATCCTCAGTTTGTACAAAGTACATTACATATGGTGATGTAATGACACATGTCAATCATGCGTATAATCATTTATAGAAGTGTTTCTATTATACAACATTAAAAGCTTGTTATATTATATACAATATGAGGTTGTTGGTTTAAATTACCATATATATATTTATAAATAATTTTATTTTCTGCATAAATTATATTTTTATTAATATTTTATTATTTATTTTCATAGATGAACTCTGTGACGCCGAGAAGTCCAGACGGCGCGGATGTAAATATAAATATTGTGTTTTTTTTTTTGCTTAGTTAGTTGGACTTTTTTTTGTTTTTGTTGGCCAATATGTAAATTTACTATATTTTGTTTTAATTAAGTTTATTATTTCTTTCAATTTTTGAGGTACTCTACCTATTAAGATGCCTCAAGAGTATTATTAACATTGATTTTTGAAAAACTGTGACGATTTGGTTACTAAATAAACCCGTCAAGAGTGGAGTGTTTGATCTTTTTTAATCAAAAGGCCTCGACTGCGCAATCTCATCTCACCACCAGCACCATTTTCTTTTAAAATAGAAATCAAAATATAACATATATATATATATTTAGAAGCGTAATAAGGAAATAACGGCTGTATGTATATAGGAAATGAAAACATTAAGACACGGATGTTTCTTCTATACATCAAACAAACTTCTACTGTCCTTAGAGGTTTGCTTTATTGGTAAAATAAACATTCGTGTTTAATGCCTTCATTTCTTCCTTATAAACATTGTACGAATTGTTTTCCATGAAAAAGGTATGTCAGCGGGTCACTGGAAAGTTGGAAATAAATAATTATAATGAGCATATTTATTTAATTATATTTATAATTTCAACATTTGCATGAATGTTTTTCTACCGAAGAAAATTGTTTTATTTGTTTCATTTAAAAAATAATAATAATAATTGTGTTTGGAGTACTTCATATTTGATGATAAAATTGACACCCTATTAAACCATGATGTAATTTAAATAGATGCTGAATTGAACAGTTTTTATTGATAAGAATTGTGTGACAAATTGGAACAGATTTTGCCGAGATCATTCTTGTACCAAGGTAAAAAAGATGAACATAATATGTCCAAACAAAGCATTCAGGCGCAAACATGACTGCTATTGAACAATGTTTAAAGTAAAATATATAAATACTTAAATTGTACAGTTTTTATTAACAAGAATTGTGGGGCAAAATAGAGCACAGATTTTTCCGAGATCATTCTTGTACCAAGGTAAAAAGATGAACATAATATGTCCAAACAAAGCATACAGAAGCACACATGGCCTGCTATTGATAATATTACACCATATTGATGCTCAATTGAAAAGTTTTCATTAACAAGAATTGTGGGACAAAATGGAACATATATTCCCGAGATCATTCTTGTACTAAGGTAAAACGCTGAACATCCTTTGTACATTATGCACAGGAAACAAAGCATGCTGGTGCACATGAGTCCAAACAAAGCATGCAGTCACACACATGGCCTGCTATTGCATCATGTTTACGGTGATAAAATATTAATGTTGAATTGAACAGTCTTTATTAACAAGAATTGTGGCATGAAATGGAACAGATATTTCCGAGATCATTCTTGTACCAAGGTATATAAAGGATGAACATCATTTGTCCATCATACATAGGAAATAAAGCATGCAGACACACGCATGGCCTGCTATTGCATCATGTTTACGGTGATAAAATATTAATGTTGAATTGAACAGTCTTTATTAACAAGAATTGTGGCATGAAATGGAACAGATATTTCCGAGATCATTCTTGTACCAAGGTATATAAAGGATGAACATCATTTGTCCATCATACATAGGAAATAAAGCATGCAGACACACGCATGGCCTGCAATTGCATAATATTCAAAGTGAAACATATTAATGCTGAATTGAACAGTTTTTATTAACAAAAAATGGAACAGATATTTCCAAGATCATTCTTGTACCAAGGTAAGAGTATGAAAATCATCTGTCCATCATACACAGGAAACACAGCATGCTGGTGCACATGGCGCAGAAGAAACATTCCTGAGCATCTCGAAGATCATCCATGTCAGACCGACGTTCCCTGATGATTCTGGAACACACGAACACTTTTAAATCATCATTTCAAGTAAACATAGTTCATGGAGAGGTTAACAACAACAACAAAGCGGCTTTTATTAGGGCCAATTGCCCTGTATGGATTCGCCATACAACAACAAAATAATACAGTAATTTTTCCTCCCTTTCCCCATGTGCACGTGAGCCTTTGTTTGAAAAGGGATTTATTTATACATCTGTTCTAAAACTTTCCTCACTACCTCTTTTGTGTATGAATCTATTTTTTTAAAAATAAAACTACAACCTTTCGCAATGAGTTTCTTTTATTATGATATGCGCCAGCTTATCTATTTACAATTGATCTGTAGAAATTAAAGAGTTCTATTGCTATATTTTTCTTTTCTGAAATAGTTCTCAGCGTCTTCAGTGGGTTGCTAAATCTCCAAGAAGGTGTTTTTAAGAGTGGAAGGTCTACACGTCTCTCAAATTTACAGACAAACATACACTCGAGATATTTCACAGCATGTACCAAATCACAAAATGTATTGTTAGATATAGTGACAGAGCAAGATATAAGCTTTATAATGTTATATTATGATGCATTAGCGCGCCATCTGTTATGAAAATTCGAAACTATTATAGACGCGTATGATTCTTTTGAAAATTAAACAATTTCTACTGTCCTTACTGCAATGGAAAAATTAAAGGGAGAGTCTAGCTCATCAGTGGTGAACCCTCCCAGCTGTTTCACCAGTTGCAGTAAGGACAGTAGAAATTGTTTAATTTTCAAAAGAATCATACGTGTCTATAATAGTTTCGAATATTTATAATGATATATTACTTGTAAATATTTATAAATAATAAATTGTAATTATCAACGATTGAATTTGGATCTATGAAATCGGCAATTATTTTTGATTCAACCTAATGGTTCAAATTTCCTTATAACACATGGGGCGCTAATTTATCATTTATCATAATATTACAGAGACATCAAGTGTAAAACTGATAGTAACCGTCATCAACATATCTCTGATTCAGGCCCCTTATCCCAACTATATATATGTTATAAAAGAAATATGGTGGGGGGGAGGAGAAGTCCGACCACACCTCCCTGCGGTCCCCCCTGGACCCTTGGAATATTCGACCAAATTCTGGTCCAAGGTGACTAACGTGGCAACGGCATCTATTTTCCAATGAAGAGCAAAACCCAAGATAGTGGATATTGCTTGCTGCTGTTGTAATGGAGATGCATGGAGACATCTGAGACTCTTCTTTGGACACGACAACAACAAAAGAAATATGATTTTCTGTTGATTTTAATTATCTTGAGGATACCATAACACCAGCTTTGGTAAACTGAGAATGGCCCTCGTCAATCCGAGACGGACTTTATTCTCAATTTCCCTTGAGATTCACAGGGGATCAAATGAAAATTTCACAATCCATCAAAGAGGTGTTTAACTGGTAAAGTTGCTAGGCCAAATCTATGGCCAAAATATAGATGGAAACATCACCAGGGGGAAACTGATTCTATAAAAGACACAAGGTCACCTCTCCCGTCAAAATAGACACCATCTATTGACCATCTCCGCAAACTAGCGAACTCAGGTCGGTGACAAAGCCACAACACCAGCTTTGGTAAACTGAGAAGCGTCCACCTAGAGACCATGGTTTCGGGCTAATGGCCCTTGTCATGGTAGGGCGGACTTTATTCCATGAGATCCACAAGGGATCCAATGAAATCCTCACAATCTGCCAAAGAGGTGTTTAGCTGGCAAAGTAGCTAAGACCAAATCTATGGCAAAAATATAGATGGAAAATACAGTATGTATATTACATAAACACTTCGTGTCTTACAAGGATTTCTCTCCATAAATGGAGTAAAAAAGAGGTAGGGGGAGAGAAATCCCTTCTAGACTTTCACCGCTACTTCTATATATATATATATATATACTTACACACTACATTTGAAAGTATAAAATATTCTCTTTAATAGAATATGAATAGAAAATTCTCCGCGAAACCATAGAAGCTTCAAGACATCTAAAACTATTGGTAAAAGTTCTTTTTTTTCAGATTCCAAACAGATATCGGAGGATGGCTTTTCTTGATTTATCAAGAAATTGGGTTGGCCAAATATCAGAGAACAGGCTAAATCATTGTTTAGTTGATTTCTGTTCCACTAGATGGCGCTCTGCCTTCTGTAAAGCACATGTGCTCCTGGTCAGGATATGCCTTTTTTATTTTTAATATCAACATCTGAACCACTCATTTTTATTTTTTCTATTGTTTTTTTTTTTATATTTAAAGATGTTTTCAAATGAAATACTTTGATTCAAAAAGAATTACGCCCAGTGATAGAAAGTGATAAGTAAAACTTATCACTCTCCACGATTTCTTCTTTCACAATGTTAACTGGGGCGATAAGATAACCAAGACATTATCTTTCTTTGTATTTCAACTTTTCATAACGTTTCATCTGGTCGTTGTAATTCCTAGTGGAAATGTTAACACGCTACATTAGCACGCCATCTGTTATGAAAAATTTAAACTATTTTTAACATGTATGATTATTTCTGCCCTTATTGAATTGATAAAGTGATGGGAGGGCCTGGCTCATCAGTGGTTTATATACATAAAATATATATTTTCCAAGAAATTAACATCAGTATCGGTATAAACGCAAAATAGCCCAATACAATATTACAGCAGTATGGTAGATTAAACTGGCGAAACCGCTGGGAGGGTTTACCACTGATGAGCCAGGCCCTCCAATTATTTTATCATTGCAGCAAGGGCAGTAGAAAATTATTTAAATTTTAAAAATAACCATAAAATAGTTTGAATATTAAACAACAAGCCTTTTATTGGGGACCTATGCCCTACATAGAATTCACCCAGGTGCATAATTGCTTAGAAAAGATGAGTTAGTTATTTACAGGTGATCGTTCATTTATATATCCATTTTAATGTGGTACTCCTTTTGAAGGATTGAAAAGTCCGAAAGTTTGAAATAAAGAGGTCTGCACAAGAAACTCAGCCCTGGAAGCTTCATTTATTTTATTACATATCCATTTACATACGGCTTTCTTTTCTTAATGTTCCTTCTCTTACGTAGTAATGGTTTGACTCTGAAAGATATTACATTAACCTTTATTGTGTGAAGACACGCGAGAAAACAAAGTGTGAACAAAAAAAATGCCTCTAGCTCTTTCAAAAAAAAAAAAAAAAAAAAAACGACGACCTGCCACATCAAAGACTTTCAACTTCCTCAAGTTTTGTCCATGAGTGTATTAAAACCAGAAAGTGTGTCAAAATCAATCTCTTTGGTCTCTAAACAGAAGCCTTCAAAAATAGGTATTTGGAAGTTTTTGAAAGAATTTATGTATGGAAGGCATTTGATAGTTACTATTGAACTACTACCAAAGTCTGGAATAATAATAATAATAAGAAGAAATATAGGTAATAAAAATAATTTTGTTTCTAATCCACAGATGGCGTCAGTGTAGGTACCAAGAGAAAGGGGAGGAGACTTACACTGTACGGGTAGGTGCTGGGTACGGCGAAGGGGCGTGGCTTATTTGCGAGTAGGCGGGCTGTGGGTAGCTGGTGTAATATGATTGGTGGGTGCAGACAGGAGGCGGTCCTGAGTTTCTATAAGGCTGCTGTTCGAGGGGCGGGGCTGATGGTTGGGGGAGGGGCGTATATGGAGGGGGAGGTTCCATGAACTTGTTCATACTTCTCTGTCACACAAATACATTCTGATCTTAAACATTAGGATAAAGCGCGCCATCTATCGACAATAAATGAAACCATTTTAGCATGAATCAAGTAAATTTCTACTTTCTTTAATCGCTTATGTCTATAGATTCTTTAAATGACTTAACCATGAATTCCTTTCAAGTAGTACCTGGTATTTAAACACATTATCCCAATACTATAGTAGAAACCCAACTCGATCTAGAAGATATATATGCCAACCTTCAGTTAATATTTTATACGTAAAGATAAAGGCTGCCTGGCCGGGGTATTCATAGTTCTTGAAATTAAAGATTCTTCGGCCAGTAAATATTTTTATTATCTTGACGTTTCGACATTAATCTTTTATTCTCGTCAGAACCGAACAAAAATTAAAACATTTGGCAAGGCTTTAAAAATCATTCTATACCTAAAAATATAAAATTCATCTAATCCAACTATGCAAAATATCCATCAAATGTAAACATTAAGACGCGAATGTTTCTTTCACCCATCAATCAAACTTCAACTGTCCTTACTGCGATGACAAAATATTGGGAGAGCTTGGCTCATTAGTGGTGAACCCTCCCAGCGGTTTCACCAATTTAATCTGCCAGACCGCTTCTTTAGAGCTCTAATACTGTATTGGATCATTCTGCTTATATATGCTACATTGAAGGGTGGAATCTTAGAAATGGTATTTAAGCAAACTATAGACATAAGCTTTTAGGACATTAGAATTACATTTAAATATTTGTATTGAGCAATGCTCTTTCGCAAACAATAAGGACAAGGCCAGTTAGGTATAAATTAATACAAAGCAATAACGCGCCATTTAGAAGTTTGACTGATGTCTAAAAGAAACATTTGAGTCTTAATGTTTACATTCGCTGTATATAGATGGTGATAAATCGTATTTCCTTTGTCTCACTGCTTTGTTCTTATGCATACCTCTGGTGAATCCTGTATAGGGTCAGTGACCCTAAATAAAGGCTTTTGTTGTTGTTGTATATAGATGGTTTGCTATTGCTTTGTATTATACAAGACATTGTTTAAAATAAAGAAGATATCAATCCTCGATTCCGACGACCTGACTCTTAGTTAGGAACTCATCACCTAAAAGCTGTCCTCCTGCGAGGTTTATCGGTCCACCTATACCATATGTAAATATACAGGACAAGGTGAGCTGTGCTAGAATGTAATACCTTGTAAACTAAGACGAAATAAATAAAAACAACAGTAGAATAATGCAAAATGGTTATATGGTATATATATATATATGTAATATATCCAGAGTTATTACACTGCAATATTTGATGTATTACACTGTTGTAGAATCCTGTCGACTTATCCGTTCTGTGACAATATCGTTGCGGAATTTCTTGTTGTTTGATTTGAATGGTGAGGATTGGTTGAAACGCAGTCGTTTGAGTGGAAGTTGAAGCATACAGTTAGGAATAATCAGGACACGTGATGGGGTTTGAAAATGAAAGGCAACTGGATTGGAGGAAAGAAAGCTTGAGAAGAGCTGAGCGATTTGACTTATTAATTATCTGATCACATGGCGGTGATTGACTTAGCTATGGGGTGAGCGGGGAGGTCTCGAGAGTAGATGTTACCTTGTTGAGAACGAAATCACTACTAGGTCCGAACTCGGCGAGAACGAGTGAACAACTGCCCATTCTTGCTTTTCGATTTAACACCAAGACTCAGTTTCTTTTGATTGGTCGAGAGATGTCACATGATCTTTTCCTATTGGTCGACCTATTTAGGTACTGTCTTCTGATTGGCCCGGCGGTTTTCTTTGGTGTTGCTTTTGCCGGAAGATATATCCGATTTCGCCAGGAAGTGTTGGGTAGCTCGACGCTTATAACTTCGGCGGATATTAGATACGTCCTGTCTTTGCCGGAAATATTGGGCGTTAGCTTAACATTTATAACTTCTGCGGTCACTAGATACGTCCGGTCTTTGCCCCTGTAATATTGACGGGGGTGCCAAGAATAGTTGTGCCAGCTTTAGGCCTACTTCCTATGTCTTATTGCTACTTGCTTTCCTCCAGTTACCTTATTCTTTATTAAATCTTTGAAAATCATACATGGTACATACATAGTGGGTCGGGGGTGCATTTAATTATATACAAATTATGACAGATGCGCCCCCTACATGTGAAGAATTCAAGAAGGGGTTAGCCTGAGAGAATTCTGTAAAGTGAAAAATAATTTTGTGGGAAAATTAGTTGTGGGTATTGAGAGGTTATATACAAGTATTGGTGGTGATATAAGAGGTAAAATAGAGTGGTGTTGATGATATAGGTTGAGTATAATTAATAGAAATCAAAAATTTTTAATTGTAAGAAATCAATGAATGCTATGGTACATAGTGGGCTAAAAAGAAAGGAAAATGCGCCTAAACGAATTCTACTCGAGATAGGAAATGAAATCGAGGGAGTTCTATTAGGGCTTTTGAGAAATCAAAAATAATATAAAAATAAAAAGTTGGACGAAATCAAAGTGAATGCTTGGTTGCATGGTGAGAAAAAAAAATGCTTTGTTGCATGATAAAAAAAAAGGAAAAATGCCTAACCATATTCTAGCTCGAAATTGGGAATGGAAATCGAGGGAATTTTATTAGGGCTTTTGAGAAATCAAAAATAAAAATAAAAAGTTGGAAGAAATCAAAGTAAAATAAAAAGTTGGAAGAAATCAAAGTGAATGCTTGGTGCATGGTGAGAAAAAAAAAGGAAAAATGCCTAACCATATTCTAGCTCGAAATTGGGAATGGAAACCGAGGGAATTTCATAAGGCGCTTTGAAATCAAAACAAAATAAAATAAGAATAGTTGAATGAAATCAAAATTGAATGTGTTTGGTTGAAAAAGAAAAATTGTTTTGTTGCATGGTGATAAGGGAAAATGCCTAGTTACTTTTTTGCTCGAATTTTGGAAAAGAATTCGAGGAAATTTCATAAGGTCTTTTGAAATCAAAACAAAATAAAATAAGAATAGTTGAATGAAATCAAAATTGAATGTGTTTGGTTGAAAAAGAAAAATTGTTTTGTTGCATGGTGATAAGGGAAAATGCCTAGTTACTTTTTTGCTCGAATTTTGGAAAAGAATTCGAGGAAATTTCATAAGGTCTTTTGAAATCAAAATAAAATAAAATAAAAGGTTTTTGAGCGAAATCAAAGTTGAGTGCTTGGTTGAATGAAAAAAAAGGAAAAATGAAAAATAAAAAGGTTTCAAAAATAGGATGATTTAATGTTTTTAGTTTAACCGAAAATCAATGAGTTTTCGTTGATAATTGAGTTATGGCAATATAAGCTAAGTGGTAAATAGAATGATAATTGATAAATAAAAATGATAATATAAACTAATTGGAAAAAAAATGATAATTAATGATTAAAAGTGATAATAAGTTGAATAAATTGATAAATTGATTATATATTTAAATTTTAATTGAGAGAAAATAATGAAAATGATTAATATGAAAAATAAGGTGTATTGTTTTGAACCCTTTTGTGTATCTACATGCCCTATACATTTTTTGTCTCATCTGTAGCGACACTTAGGTGAAAACGTGATTCTAGCCCTCAAGTGCGTTTATGTTATGTGTACAGGAGACATGGAAATCTATATAACCTTTATGTGTAATTTTTTGTCTTTGTGTGTGTTGTGAAAAAATGTTAGAAGTCTGTTGTGTAAGAAATGTGTGAGCGAGTTCTATGTGTTGTCTTGTGGATGTGGAATTGGATGGTAAAAATCGATATGTAGACTCGAACTGGAATTCAAAATCGGTGGCATAGAGAGGTTCCCAGTTGACCTCAATAGGGGACCTCCTCATTGTGATTAGAGATACGGAAGTGGGGTGTGTCGGGCAAAAGAGAGGGAATGAAATTGGAGATCGGACGAGGCGCTCCCTTTTGTTTGCATAGGCCGAATTTATCGCCGCGGATTACACTTCCTGTCGCGGTGTCTCAAAATTCTCTCTTCCTTCCGCTTATTTAATTTTTGGTGCGGCTCAGATCTTGTTTTTGGAGTGTGACTTGTTTCTTCTATTGTCTCTCTACTTTTTTATTGGTGTTGGATTCATCGATATTTGTAGGTAATCGGCAGGTGGGACAGGTTTTTACCTGTTTTTGTATTGTCGTGTTATGTTCTGCCAATAACATTGTGAAAGATGAGTGATGTAATTTCGGCATTATTTGTATTTTGAAAATCCGGATATTGTATCCATTTATTAAATCGAATGGTCGTTGTGACTTTAATAAAAAAATGGTATTCAGTGATATTAGGGTGGAATTGAGTGAAAAATGAGGCTTACGACGTGAACACGCTTTGAGTGGAGACGTGTCACAGGTGTGGTGAAAGGCGTCTGTGGCCTGAAATGAAAAATTTTGTGGGGTGACCTGTGACACGAATCGAAAAAAAAATTGTGAATGAAAAGGTGTCACGCGAAGTCCTTGTTTGTACAAAATCTAACCTGTTCTCACTATGAACAACAAATTTATTAAAGTCATGGGTGCTGATTATACGAACATATATCGAAATTTCTATTGTTAGTGTATATGGCACCTTTTAATGTGAACATTTTTTTAGTGTTTTGGGTAGATGAGATGATTGTTACTAACGACGGTGCATGCGTTTGTTGGTTGTTGTCGTCTTTTGGCGCGAGTGTCGCGCTTGTTGGGCGGGTTGTGCGTGTTTGTTAGCGTGAAAACCGTCCTTTGGATGGATGTTGTCGGTGTATTGTTGTTGCGAATGTCTGATTGTTGCTAAATACGTTTGTGGGATTGTTGTGAGGTACATTTTTATGGCGTGGCGACGTATGGTCATGCATGGATTTTGTGTGGTAAGTGTGTGAGCTGTACTGACACGTTTTTTTGGGCATGGTGAGGGTTGAAGCCGTTGTGGCTTGTATTTGAGGGCATATAGTACTGGTAATTGGGTTGAGTGATAAACATGGTAGTGGGGTCAATGAATGCAGGCAAGGGTTGTCCTGTGTGACAAATTTGGTTGCAATGCAAGTCCTTTCGGACAGGTTTGGCCTAGCCCGTGCGTGCATTCATTGAGTACAAGGTTAGATACATGATTAAAGGGGTAGGTAGGTTTAGCTATGAGACCAAAGTCAATTTCTTGACGCCATAGGGTGGGTGCCTACCTCAGTTCAACAGGTCTCCTCTGGGACGCCTTGGTTTGGGGTGGTTGGCTTGGGGCTCGGGACTGCTCGCACCGTCCGCGAAATTGAAGTGAAGTCCGGTACTGGAATATCGTTTTGGGATCGTTTGTGCTGTCCCGGATCGCGCGGATTGGTTTCGGGGACTGTGTACGGCATGGCGGTGGATGACTCCTCGGTGGTCGGTGTCCGGCCTTGGTGACACTCGCCTGGGGTTGGCGGGGGTTGTGTCCGTCGTCCTCCCCGGGGAATGGCGCTCCGGAACTCCGTCTCACTCTGCGGGGCGTTGACCCGTCGGAGGGCCACGGTCATCTGCCATATGATGGCCGCTAGAAGGCGCCTGGTCGCCTCTCCTTGCCCGCTTCTTTTCCGCTGGTTTTGCCGTTTGATTTGCTGGTGTCTGGGCTAATTTCCATTTTGATCCTGATTAAGCTCCATAATCTTTATCCTGTCGACTCTATGTAATATAATCCAAAGTTATTACACTGCAATATTTGATGTATTACACTGTTGTAGAATCCTGTCGACTTATTGTAATATATCCAGAGTTATTACACTGCAATATTTGATGTATTACACTGTTGTAGAATCCTGTCGACTTATCCGTTCTGTGACAATATCGTTGCGGAATTTCTTGTTGTTTGATTTGAATGGTGAGGATTGGTTGAAACGCAGTCGTTTGAGTGGAAGTTGAAGCATACAGTTAGGAATAATCAGGACACGTGATGGGGTTTGAAAATGAAAGGCAACTGGATTGGAGGAAAGAAAGCTTGAGAAGAGCTGAGCGATTTGACTTATTAATTATCTGATCACATGGCGGTGATTGACTTAGCTATGGGGTGAGCGGGGAGGTCTCGAGAGTAGATGTTACCTTGTTGAGAGCGAAATCACTACTAGGTCCGAACTCGGCGAGAACGAGTGAACAACTGCCCATTCTTGCTTTTCGATTTAACACCAAGACTCAGTTTCTTTTTGATTGGTCGAGAGATGTCACATGATCTTTTCCTATTGGTCGACCTATTTAGGTACTGTCTTCTGATTGGCCCGGCGGTTTTCTTTGGTGTTGCTTTTGCCGGAAGATATATCCGATTTCGCCAGGAAGTGTTGGGTAGCTCGACGCTTATAACTTCGGCGGATATTAGATACGTCCTGTCTTTGCCGGAAATATTGGGCGTTAGCTTAACATTTATAACTTCTGCGGTCACTAGATACGTCCGGTCTTTGCCCCTGTAATATTGACGGGGGTGCCAAGAATAGTTGTGCCAGCTTTAGGCCTACTTCCTATGTCTTATTGCTACTTGCTTTCCTCCAGTTACCTTATTCTTTATTAAATCTTTGAAAATCATACATGGTACATACATAGTGGGTCGGGGGTGCATTTAATTATATACAAATTATGACATATATATATATATATTTGCTTATCCCTAGTACACGTGGTACAGGCCATGATAATCATGGTGGGTAGTTAGCGACTGCTTTTTTACTGTAAGCGCACCACATGTCTACACATTCGACTTTGCACTTACAAATATGCCAGAGCCTCGTTTGGTTACTTGTACTCGCTGGTGGGGTTGGACTTTTGCCAGAATCGGGGGCCATTGGAGCATTTAAAAACAAATTTAAACAGAAAAAGTGTCCAATACGGGAATCGAACCCGGGTCGTAGTGGTCGAAAATCAAACGGTTTAACCAGCCTTCCAACAACCCTCATATGGTAGATTAAACTAGCGAAACCGCTGGAAGGGTTCACCACTGATGATCCAGGCCTTTCCAATAATTTATCATTGCAGCTATGGCAGTATAGAATTGTTATATTTCAAAAAGAATCCTACACGTCACAAATAGTTTAAATTTCTTATAACAGATGACGTGCTGGTGTATGATATAATTATACTAGACGGGTGACCTGGGCTTCGCCCCGGGATTGACCCGTGTGCATATCTACCCGAGTGATATATATATATATATAGATAAGAATTTTTTTTACAATTATTGTTATTAGCATTATCTATTTGTTTGCATCAGCATAATTTAATCGTTGATAGAGGGCGCTGTTCGTGAGCTAAGTAGAATAATTTGAATATATAGTTTTAATAATTGATTTATATATTTTTTCAAAATAGCCTATCGTCTTCCCCGTATTTTTTACCTATGTATGGAAATTTTGGTTTGAATTAGTGAACTACTGCGAATTTGTATACCGGACATACAAACATACAAACAAACAAACATACAAACATTGATTTTTATATATATAGAGGTAGAATTGATAATTTTATAAGAAATAAGAATGTTATGGTCAAAGGATATCCAATATTCAAGGTAGATTTAACATAACACAACAGAAATCTAAAGGAGGACACTATCGCGGTGGGGATGAACACCTGGCTAATTGTATATAATTCCCTCGATCTTTTTCATGTAAATATTGACTTAGAAGTCAATAAAAGTGTTATAATTGTCAAAAAAATCTGAAATCTAAAAACTACACAAAATGTCTGGCTTGTGAGACATCCTCAGAGTACATCCTGCAGTACTGTGGCCTAAAAACAAACAATATATCTACAACAGCAAGTCATCAATATACTAGGAAAGCATAATTTGGTAAGTTGGTTTAAGCCTTCAACTGATGGTTTAGAATAAAAACAGAAATTTATGGATACTTAGATAACAACTACAGATATCGACAGCTAGCCTATCTCTCTGATCGCAAATCCTGCAGTGTTAAACAAACAAGATATCTACAAAACAGTAAGTCATCAATATACTAGGAAAGCATGGTCTTGGTGAGTGCGTTTAAGCATTCAACTGAGGATTAGAATAAAAAGCAGAAATCTATGAATACTTAGATAACAACTACAGATATCGACAGCTAACCTATCTCTCTGATCGCACATCCTGCAGTGTTAAACAAACAGGATATCTACAACAGTAAGTCATCAATATACTAAGAAAACATGGTGTTGATGAGTTGGTTTGAGCTATCAACTGATCAATTAGAAAAATAAAAAACAACAGAAATCTATGGATACTTAGATAACAACTACAGATATCGACAGCTAACCTATCTCTCTGATCGCACATCCTGCAGTGTTAAACAAACAAGATATCTACAAAATTCCCCAATAAGTCATCAATATACTAGGAGGTCTGATGAAGTAGAAAATAAAACAATGGATACTTAAAGGCAACAACCACAGATATCTACAATGTAGAGAACTGTTAGGATTTTATAAGTTGTTTTTTCCTAGATTAGTTTATTTATATTTTGACCAGATGACTGGACGATTTTACATGTATATAAATTGGTTTTTAATGATGTAAATTAGTTAGTCATAGTTAGTCATGAAAGGAAATTAAAAGTGTTGATTTCTTAGAGGTGTTAGTGTTTGACTCTGCTCGATTGGTAGACTAGGAAAGAATTGGTTCCTAACAGGTTATGGGCCCAGCAGAACTCTTCCACTGCGCCGTAGAGAGAAATTAGAAGTTTAAGCTAAAGAAGATAGAGCTGAAGAAAGTAAAGAAGAAAAAGCTAAAAGGGAAAGCCAAAGAAGAAAAGTTTGTTAGGCTAACTAAGATAGATAATAGAATTTGATTATAAGAAATTTGAGTGATTTAAAGACTGAACTTTGTGCAACGAAGAAGAAGAAAAAAGCTTTGAGTTATAATTTTTTGTCAGATTTGCATACCTAGAAATACCAATGGCTGACGAGTTCAGAATACCTAAACTTGATGGTAATAATTATTATTCCTGGGCTATAAGAACTAAATCTATTTTGATCCAGAAGGATATATGGGATGCAATTGAACCTGGCTTTCCTAGTGAAGCTTCAGAAAAACAGAAGCGGAAAGATAGTTTGGCATTATCTGTCATATTACTAGCAGTTGAGGATTCATTCCTAGATGATATCGGTGATTGCAAGCGAGCGATTGATGCTTGGCAGATACTGGAGGATATCCACACAAAATATGGCTTGCTGCACATATTACAGTTACTGAGAGAATTTTTCAACATTGTCAAAAGAAATGAAGAAGATATGAAAGAATATTTCGCGAGAATAATGGATTGTCATAGAAAATTAGCAAAGTGCCACCATGGATTTGGGGATGGCGAATTAGCGTTGATTATGCTATTGGGATTGCCAAAGAGTTACGAACCACTTATTCTCAGTTTAGAACAGCAAGAAGAGAAGCTATCTACTAGTGTGGTAAAATGCAAGTTACTTTTAGAAGAAAAAAGACAGAAACAGCGTCAAATTCCTCAAGAAGATCCTAATTGCGCTTTTGCGGTAAGAAGAAAAGAGGATACATGCAAATCACCATGTCAAGAGCGAAAAATATTTGAATATGATCAACCAAGGAATTATCATAATACGTGGACGGAAGGGAAAAGGGAAAATTATAACTACCCGAGGCAGATAAGGTGTTTCAGTTGTGGCAGGTTAGGACACATAGCAAGGAATTGCAGATTTGCCAACTCCTCAAGGAGAATTAGCGAAGGTATCTCCAGACAGATAAGGTGTTTCAGTTGTGGCAGATTAGGGCACATAGCTAGGAATTGCAGATTTGCCAACTCCTCAAGGAGAATTAGCGAAGGTATGCTGAAACAAGGTACGCTAGACCTGACTCATAAGGTCCTATTTGCGAACAACTTTAAAAACAATAATTCGCAGAATATCTGGTTTCTGGACAGTGGAGCTACTGAACATATGACGTCGAACAGACTGAAATTGACGAACACAAAAAGTATTTCAACTTCAGTAGAAATGGCTAACAATGAGAAAATAAAAGTATCAGAGATGGGTGATGTAACAATCAAACTCGGTCACGAATATGGAGGTGAAACCTTTTTCTTGGAAAACGTTTTATACGTTCCTGAGTTAGACGGAAATATTTTGTCTGTTGGAAGGATTGAGGAAAGAGGAAACAAAGTATTATTCCAGAATGGCAAGGCCTCTGTTTTTGGAAGTGATGGCGGGTTAATTTTGAAATCTAATAGAAGAGGAAGAATCTATACAGTGGAAGAACTAAAGAAGGAAGATGAAGGGGAATACCAAAATGAAGCTGCGATCCCAAGAGAATATTCAGGGACTGATGGGGAAACAATATCGGTAGAGAAAGATCTGAATAACTTAGAACGAAGAGAGGATGGAGAGCAGGCCTATGAAGACGAAGCACTGAGAAGAGAAGACGAAGGCCAGAATGAAACTATAATCCCAAGAAGATCTTCAAGAATTGCGGCTAGGCAGAAGGAGTATTGTAGATCAGCCTTCCACCGTGGGATAGTTGAACATAAGAGCCATCAAGATGAAATGCCGTCATCATACGAGGAGGCGCTTAATATGCCCAAAGCACAAAATCGGCTGAGGTCTATAGAATGTGAAATGGCATCACTTCGGGAACACAGAGTATGGGATGTTGACTTGCCGGGTGGTGTTAAACGAAGACCTAACCAGGATCTTGACCACTCTAGGCCTCCGATGAGGGTATGAAAACAACTTTAAAATGGGGGGGCATTGTTAGGATTTTATAAGTTGTTTTTTCCTAGATTAGTTTATTTATATTTTGACCAGATGACTGGACGATTTTACATGTATATAAATTGGTTTTTAATGATGTAAATTAGTTAGTCATAGTTAGTCATGAAAGGAAATTAAAAGTGTTGATTTCTTAGAGGTGTTAGTGTTTGACTCTGCTCGATTGGTAGACTAGGAAAGAATTGGTTCCTAACAAGAACTGACCATGTAGACTTGGGTATAACACGACAACAGACGATACTACAAGCAGACAAACTTACCTGAATAAAGGCCAGATGTCGGAGGAAACAGCAACGTCATTGGTCGTCTGATAAGATAGGCCTAGAGAGGATAACTCCGTTTTGACAACAAAAATTCTTATCTCAACTACCTACCATCCTAGCGTTCTACATTTTAATATTAGACAGGAATGTCAGGCATTTATAATGATGATGAAAAGAGAGATTTCGTGATCTATGTATTGAACATTTAAAGATGACAGAATGTCATTTATTAGATGAAATCTTCAATAAACCTAAATATAATGCATTAACGCATCATTAGGTGCTTTGCCATCTAAAAGCTTAATGAGCGTCTTAGAGAAACTGAGAAAAACTCTTTTTATAATGGTAAAATAAATAATCATTCATAAACACACAAAATTCAAGAAAGTGAAAAGTTCTTGATTTCGCCATCGTCCGTTTTTTAAGGAGACAGAGGCTGTTCACACGTGGTTATCTCGTGTGTCTACAATAAAGGTCACTGTAATATCTTTCAGAGTTATTGTCTGAATCCCGATATACATGCTAAAAGGTACAACTTCCTTAAGTTTTGTCCATGAGTGTATATATGTGTGTCTTCAATAAAGGTCATTGTAATATCTTTCAGAGTTATTGTCTGAATCCCGATATACATGGTAAAAGGTACAACTTCCTTAAGTTTTGTCCATGAGTGTATATATGTGTGTCTTCAATAAAGGTCACTGTAATAACTTTCAGAGTTATTGTCTGAGTCCCGATATACATGGTAAAAGGTACAACTTACTTAAGTTTTGTCCATGAGTGTATATACGTGTGTCTTCAATAAAGGTCATTGTAATATATTCAGAGTTATTATCTGAATCCCGATATACATGCTGAAAAAGGTACAACTTCTTAAAGTTTTATCCATGAGCGCAGTTTATTTTTGACTATAAAATATATTCTCGTTTTTACTATATATTACCCTTTCACTGTGAATTTTAGAATATTGTTTTCATATTTCTTTTGAATAAATTTAACAAATTATAAGTGTTATTAGAAAAATGTACTCTGGTATTGACCATATCATTGATATATAAATATACTTAAGTGTAGATATTCTTATTTGCTTTCAGCTGACTATGTTGATCAATGTATTCGTTGCCTTATTTTCATTAATTGATTTGGTTATTTGTTCAAGGAATTTTTAATTATAAAAAAAGTAATTAGGGGATACTATTGTTTGAAGAGACCCCCCCCCCCCCAAAGGTAAGCGCAACGTGTTTCTTTTTTAAAAGTCTGAGAAATTTCAAACAATGATGTCCATCAACAAGCTATTACGCGAATACCTTGGTCTCTTTCAATCATTGATTTATTTTAATATGTTTATTAATAAAAAATTTTGATAAAAAATTGAAATTATTTTTTAAAAAGGACGCCTCTGCTAACGATCCCTAGAATCTAGTAGACTATTGTAGGTGTAAAATAGTCGCATCACCATTCCTATCAAATTTAAAGCGTCTACCTTGAGACCATGGTTTCAGGCTATGTCAGTCCAGGGCAGACTTTGATTTCTTGGAATCCACAACGACTTCAGAAAATATACAGAATTCACCAAAGAGTAAACACCTATTATAAAGTGGATATTTCTATGGTCAAAAATATATTAACATGTTTTACGATAAAGAGATTTTTCACGCTTATAGTTTATTCAAGGATTCCTCGTTTTGAAGTATTCTTTGAAAATGAGCAATGCTTTTATCTCGTTTTATTCATCAATGCTCTAAAAACTTGCTGCAATGGCTTTTCTTCAATATTTTGGTCTTTCTAATTACTGCACCTTTTTTACACTACTGTAATCTGAAAGAGTTTGATATTACCAGTCATATTGTCATTAATTTCTGGTACTCTCTATTCTCCATCATTAGTGATGTTGACACTGATGTTTTGTCCTGTAAAATTCGATATTCTTCTCATTTTCTAATTTTCTCCGAAAAGAATCTCTTCTGGTAGCATCCAGATTTTATACTTGCTAGATTTAGTTAGATATATAGACTGATTCTTTCTTTAGGATGACATCGGAATTTTGATCTTTCACTTTCTGTAAACCAGATTTATTGGATTGAAGAAGATCTCCGTTCATCTATCGAAAGCGCGCATCAAAGATCTTATCGATCTCTATTCAACAAGTTGCACATTTTTTTCGAATCGGAGTCAATCCCAATTTTGGAATATCTTGATGTTCTTGAAACACTTGATGCCCAGGGGATCAACTGACTAATGATGTCCTTGGACCTTTTCAGAATTCTGACATTGTCTCAGTTCTCTTTCATCTGATCACTGGATCTGCACAACACATCATGGAGTTAAAATATTATGTGTACAATTCAATGAAAGTAAATAACTTATACAATATCAACCAAACTCTGATGGTTTAGGCATCATCGACTTGTCGTATCAGCTTGTTTGTTCCAGACATAGGTAAGAACATGTACAGAAAGAGAGAGATTGAGATTGAAACTACTTTAATACAATGTTCATATAAGATTATATAAGGTTAACTAAAAAATTGAATAAATATAGGCAGATAGCTTTATATTGCAAAGAGGTAACAAAACATAAGATTCTATGGATAACAAAGTACATATACTCATAGACAAAACAAATGGAAGTTGAACGTCTTTGATATCCCCGGTCGTCTCTTTGTTGAAAGAGACAGAGGCAATTTTGATCACACTAGGTTAGCATGTGTGTCTTCAAAAAGATCACTGTAATATCTTTCAGAGTTATTGTATGAATCCTGATATACATGGTAAAAGATGCAACTTCCTTAAGTTTTGTCCATGAATGTAAGTAATTGGATAAACTAGTGAACTTGCCTTCAACCCCTGAGGTCAGAAGAATCTTTTTCGCCGATAGTCCTTTCCGTTCTTGTTGACTAGGATTTCTTGATGGCATATTTCTTACTTTTCCTCATTCGAATCCTTTTAGATGGCTTATTCGAGGTTTCTTCCAAGGCACTAAGGATCTCACTATCATGTAATGTCCAGCTCCACATATTCCAGTTTGTCCTAGGATACTTTCAGACTGCTTCAATGTCACACTTAACCGGAACACTCGTTTCAGTGTCCACGTTCTGAATGCTTCAATTCCACACCAATCGAGGCCTCAGTCGTATTTCCTTGTTTTTCACATTTTATTACCCTAGAGTCTTCATCAATAAAGCCTGGTTCTCGTGCTGAGAAGTTGATAGTGGTGTCACCAGCACTACATTTGCATAGATACTGATATCCCAATGTAGATAGTGGCGATCTTCAGGAGACACGATCTAACAATACTAGTCATCTGTAGGTCCACAGGTTCTATTCCTGGATTACTTGTCCAGTTGGGGAATGGATCAATACGAGCTTCTAATCCTTATTCCACAGATGGCCTATATGTTCCCAGTTTGTTTATCCTAGTGTTGTAGATCTTGTTGATGACGTGGATGAGGCAGTTTCCAGCAAACGCTGAACAAATCTCAGTAAGTACTTGACAGATAGAGAAAAAGAAAGATACTTACATTCTTCTCTTGCAGATGCCGAAACAAAGAGATTCCAGAGCGTGCACCTCATCGTTTCTATCCAGGATTGTTCATGCTCCTCACGCCTTACTACGAGATGCAATTCACCACAAATTCTGCAGGGTAGCTTTGCTGCGAGAGAGGGGTCTCAACTCCCCCCTCCCCTGAGGAGGCTCCCACCCTCGCCTCCCCAGAGTGGAACCCGACCCGATAGCACAGTCATAGTGCTAATGGTACTTTCAGTACCTCAAGCCATAAACACAGTAATGGCTTAATTAAATGGGTCTTTTTAACTCTAATAGGTTCAGTGAACCTACAGTTCCCCCTGCAGCCCAGCTACCTAGCATCGCACTGCAATGCCATCGATGCCATCAAATCTGACTTCCCAGTTCACAAGGGTCGATCCAACCGTCACAGGTAAATAGAACTTACAGTTCCTTCTCCAGACTTGCAATCCAGATTTGCGTTGTCACGCGTAGAAATTCAAAAAAATATATATGATAAATATATAAAAATAAAAATATATATATAATAAAAAAATTAAAGAATTTTGATTTGAATTTGCCAATCTTGAAAGAATTAAATAAAAAAATATTTACAAATGAGAGACACAAGGACCCATGCTGAATGATCTGAAACACACAAAGGTTGAGTAAGTCTTCAAGTAATTTATGGAATTTTTTAAAAATACACTCATGGACAAAACTTAAGGAAGTTGTACCTTTTAGCATGTATATCGGGATTCAGACAATAACTCTGAAAGATATTACAGTGACCTTTATTGAAGACACACAACATAACCAAGTGTGAATAAAATTGCCTCTGTATCCTTAAAAAACAGCAACAACAAAAACAGATGTCTGGCCTCATCAAAGACTTTTCACTTCCTTAAGTTTTGTCTTTGAGTGTATGTACAAATAAATATATCTCATTTATATTCAATAAAAGGAATTCTTCGGAACATTCTTTTCTTTTGTACCATGTTGGATTTTGTTTTACAGGAATTTGAACTGAAGACTCACCGATGTTGCTTGGGCTTGCGTCTTCTCATACAACTCCGGCCTTGATGTTAAGTGGCTCAGGGAGGATTTTGTGGCAATTTTTCAGCCCTGGTGATGGAACAGCAGCTAGATGTTCTGCGCCTAAACATTGTCCATAGTATAACCATCTCATTATAGTTTACTAAATAACAAATTATTTGATGATCATCAGGTCACCTATTTCTATATGAATTTTAATACAATAGAACTATACATACACACTCATGTAAAATAATTTAGGAAGTAGAAATTCTTTGAAATTGACTGTGGTTGTCTGATTTTTTATTTTTTAAGGAGACAGAGAAAATTTTGTTTTCCCTTGGTTATCTCGTGTGTCTTCAATAAAGGTCACTGTAATATCTTTCAGAGTTATTGTCTGAATACTGATATACATGTTAAAAGGTACAACTTTCTTAAATTATGTCCATGAGGGTATATATTGAGGCGGTTTATATATCAACAATTACCTTTTTATAATATTGGTATTCGTAAGCCTCTCTTTGGTAAAAAGATACCTATTTCTAAATTACACTTTGGCTCTGCAACTAGGTGTCCTTTACAGTGCAGTTCTTCAGTACCTATGCGCTGTCAAGATTTTACAGTTTAGAATATTTAAATCAAAATTATTAAAATAAAACACAACAAAGTATACACTAAATAGACATAAAACATAAAAATTTGAACTATAAATAAATTCCTAACAGTTATTTTCTGAAAATAATAAATACCATTAATACAAAGTTTTGCCCCTAGAAATATTGGTTGATTAATAAATTTAGATCCAATATATGACTTATATTTATTTATATATATTATTATGGATTGCTCAATCTTTTAAACCATTTTGTATGTCTTGAAATATCAAAACATTGGTTTTAATGACAAAGTTGTCCCCCCCCCCTTAGAAGAATTCAATCAATTTCTAATGTTTGAAATATACATTTTTAAGACACTAGCTATACCTTACATTTTATTCTCATACAGTATTTAAAGATCAAAGGGGTATAATTACCTTTTTTTTCACTCCCTCCAATCTTCACAGGCTGCTTCTACTCCAGACGTACGTAGAAGATGGATTTGCCGGTGTCTGCAAAGACATTCCCACTGTTACAAACCAGTATAGAAGCACAGGGTGCCTCTCCCGTCAAAATAAACGTCAAAAAACTGACGCCATCTATTGACCGTCGCCGCAACTAGCGGCCTCGGGTCGATGACATAGCCACAACACCAGATTTGGTAAACTGAGAAGCGTCCACCTAAAGACCATGGCTTCGGGCTAATGGCCCTCGTCAGTCTAGGGCGGACTTTACTCCATGAGATCCACATGACGAGGGCCATTAGCCCGAAACCATGGTCTCTAGGTGGACGCTTCTCAGTTTGCCAAAGCTGGTGTTGTGGCTTTGTCACCGACCCGAGGTCGCTAGTTGCGGCGACGGTCAATAGATGGCGTCAGTTTTTTGACGGTAGAGGCGCCCGGTGCTTCTATGGATCAATTTCCTCTCGGCACATTTTCCATCTATAAACCAGTATATGCAAAAATGATGGCCAGCGGCCGGCCGATGATCACGTGACCTACGTCTTCCTGCTTTGTTTATCATTATGCAAATACGTTCTCACTAGCTTTGCTTTTGTTTTTCCACATAATCTTTTATGTTTTTAATATATATCCAAATAAAACTAACGTTTACATATAAATGTTACTCTGATAATTGCGCTAACAAAATATATAAGAGAATAAAACATTTGAGCAACAAAGTTTATTTTTATACATATATCAAATCTCTACTGTCTTTACAACAATTAAAAATCATTGCAGTAAGATAGTAGAGATTTGAATTTTGTGTAAAAAGAAACTTTGATGCTTAAATGCTTTATTCTCTTATATATTAAATATTTTATAGCAAAATATAAACAATATATCGTTCTGAATATATAGCAATTCATATTTAACTCTTTAGATTATAAAAAGGCATATATTGGATCGATAAAAAAAAAGGTTTATTTGTCAATATTTTGTTTGGCTGAACGCTAGTAAAAATGTAATGCCTTGACAAAGGTATAACCGAAATATTGGCAAATAAACCTTTTATTGTTGTTGTTGTTGTCGTGTCCAAAGAAGAGTCTCAGATGTCTCCATGCATCTTCATCACAGCAGCAGCAATATCCACTATCTTGGGTGTGTAAAAAACCTTTTATTCAATCCAATATATGCCTTTTTATTATCTATAAGCAATATATATCATATAATATGATTCATGCACAGAAATCGAACCTTAAATTGTAAATTTGAATAAAAATATCCAACACACAAGTAAAAATGTATGAAGAAAGGGTTAGTTTCACATTGAAGGAAGTTAAGCCTAAGCAAACAATTTTTACCGATTGATTATCTCGCTATCTTATACAAAAGTCGTTAAAACAAATATATTTTAATATGAACTCAGGGTTTACTGAATGATCTAATCTCTGTCAAGATGATTAAATTCGATGGTGGGTGTAGATATCTCTCAGATACTCTCACTATGTCACTCTTTCCTTTGCTGAAACTCGAAACACTTCTCCACTCTGGCTATTCCCTGAATGTTCTTGCTTCTGATTTCGTGTGTGCCTTTCGCCACTTCCACCTCGACTGTCATTAGACTAATTACATTAGAATAAAGATTGTCCCAAAAGTTCGTGTTTTTATTAATACTAGACGAATAATATTATATTACGGCAAATAAATAATACAATTACTTTATACATAATACAAAGACATTATACATAACGGCGAATAATATTGGAATATAAATTTTTTGCAAGTGTTTACGAACTTTTGGTATAACCTTGTATCTTCTATTCATTTATATCTAATCTCTTCAACAATGAACAAGATTGGGATGAGCTCTCATCAACAAATATCTTTCAAAAATTGACAATGATCTCTTGATATTCTCTAGATAGCTAAACAAGGAAGAAGTAAACATACGAAGAGGAGTCGTGAGCTCCATAGCCTTGATTTCGGCCGCGATTCTCTCCTTCTTCTGGCGACGGAGTTCCTTGGTCTTCTTCTTCTTCTCCAGGCGAAGATTCTGCTCATGTTCCCTGGCCTCCTGGATGGTTTCTAGTTTCCTGATGGCCGATGTTATGGCCCAGGTGTGGTAGAA
>CP092869.1:98151616-98163184 GCA_030710605.1 Cordylochernes scorpioides | reverse complement strand
ACAAAACTTAAGAAAGTTGTACCTTTTACCATGTATATTGGGATTCAGACAATAACTCTGAAAGATATTACAGTGACCTTTATTGAAGACACACATATATACACTCATGGACAAAACTTTAAGGAAGTTGTACCTTTTAGCATGTATATCGGGATTCAAACAATAACTCTGAAAGATATTGCAGTGACCTTTATTGAAGACACACATATATACACTCATGGACAAAACTTTAAAAAGTTGTACTTTTCACCATGTATATCGGGATTCAGACAATAACTCTGAAAGATATTACAGTGACACTTATTGAAGACACACATATATACACTCATGGACAAAACTTTAAGGAAGTTGTACCTTTTAGCATGTATATCGGGATTCAAACAATAACTCTGAAAGATATTGCAGTGACCTTTATTGAAGGCACACATATATACACTCATGGACAAAACTTTAAGGAAGTTGTACCTTTTAGCATGTATATCGGGATTCAAACAATAACTCTGAAAGATATTGCAGTGACCTTTATTGAAGACACATATATATACACTCATGGACAAAACTTTAAAAAGTTGTACTTTTCACCATGTATATCGGGATTCAGACAATAACTCTGAAAGATATTACAGTGACACTTATTGAAGACACACATATATACACTCATGGACAAAACTTTAAGGAAGTTGTACCTTTTAGCATGTATATCGGGATTCAAACAATAACTCTGAAAGATATTGCAGTGACCTTTATTGAAGGCACACATATATACACTCATGGACAAAACTTTAAAAAGTTGTACTTTTTACCATGTATATCGGGATTCAGACAATAACTCTGAAATATATTACAGTGACACTTATTGAAGACACACATATATACACTCATGGACAAAACTAAAGGAAGTTGTACCTTTTAGCATGTATATCGGGATTCAGACAATAACTCTGAAATATATTACAGTGACACTTATTGAAGACACACATATATACACTCATGGACAAAACTAAAGGAAGTTGTACCTTTTATCAGATATATCGGGACAATAACTCTGAGACATACGAGATAACCAAGTGTGAATAACCTCTGTCTCCTTCAAAAAGACAAGACCAATGATTCTTCAATTTTGTCCATAAATGTAGTTATTATTGTTATTTCTAAAATAAAGAAGTACTTTACTTTTCTGTATATAAATACGAGTAAATAATCATTTTAAAGATGTTTAAGAATATTCATTTTTTTATTATACAAAATATGGTATTTTTACTATATTTTATCAGAATTCACAAGTGGGACCAGCCCTCTCTCTTCGACATCTCCCGCGAACAGATAGCGCCAGCCATCCACCGTTTTCCAAACGGCCGTGCCTCGGGATGAGACGAATTATCCAGCTAGTTTGCTAAGGCCTTTGAATATTTCTTCGCCGAAGTTATTGGACAGGTTTTCGAGGCCTCTTGGCTCCGCGGGTGACTGTCAACTTTGCCAAGAGCTGCGGGCTCTGGTGCGGTTCCATGAAGTACTGAACGTATTCTCCTCTGGGAATCTCCAGGACGTACGAGTCGCTGACCGTCCTGGGCTGCACCATCACCACCAGAAACACCGTCGCCTCCCAGGCCTCACACCTGATGAGGCTGCTGGAACGAGCCATCGCGAGGTGGTCTCCCTTCATCCGCGGCCTGTCGCTGGTGAGTCTTGCCCGCACGGCCAACAGCCTGGGTTCCATCCTGTACCACCTCCACGACTATGTTCCACCTGAGACAACCATATGTCAGCGACACGGGCGGCTGGCGCGCTTCGTGTGAGGTGCGAACCGAGTCTCATGTCTCCCTCCCTGGAGGCATCCTGGATCTCCCAGTCTGCAAGGGGTTGCCTCAGCCTATTTGACATCCCGAGCCAGCTTTGTCTCTCCTGTGGTGGACGCGTTCTTGGAACATGATAGCCAGGATTAACTGACGGATGAAGTCCTTGGGTTTCTTCAGAATGCTGAAATGTCAGAGTTATACTTAACTTCTTCATCTCCTCAACAGAATCTGCACAACACACCATGAGTTGAAAGATAATGCCAGCAATTCAATTAATGCTAAATCATTTTGACCATTAACTAACTCTGTCGTTTCAGCTATCATCACATGTCATGCGAACTTGGTCATTTCAGAAGCAAACCAGATATGTGTGAGTTTTTAGGACAGAACCCTTCCCATCCCTGGACACTTTTATTTTTCCGTTTATCATTACTCTTCACAATTCATCCTTTCATACCTCATCCCTAAGGTTAGAAATAATCGTTATTTCTCCTTAAAATAAATTTTGATTTTTCGTTAAAAATTGTGATTTTTCGTGGAAAAGAAACTCATGCGGGATAATTTTCAAATGTCGTTTTAGAACTCTTCCCATTAAAAAGTAGTAACATGACAGAAAGATTCCATATAGAATATTACATGGGGCACAATTAAAGATATTCATACAAAATACATGGTTAGATTATTTGGCATATCATCTGACTTAGATAAATCATTTCCTCATATTTAAAAAACTTCATAATCATTTAATCATTATATTTACTAAATCAAGCTCTTCACAATGAAATTATATTTAATTATAAGAGATAAATATATATATTTATATGTAATTCTAAAAGATTATGTCCATAGATTGCCTGAGTATCATTTCTAAGATTCCACCCTCAGTGTAGAGTATATAAGCAGAATTGTCTTGCCTCAATCCTATGCTGTTAGAAAGACTTTCTTGGTTGATAGCTCCGTCTTGTTTTGGCTTGATTCAATGACACTGCAGATGTCACCTCCACGATGTATTCCACTCTTCACAGCCCATGCCTATCCTGGGAGTCTAATAGGCTGTTCTGCTGTAAATTTTTGTCAGACACTTGTCCATGCGTCTAATTTTCCAATGCCGCGATCACATTTCGAGCGAAGCCAGCTGTACTGCAGCTGCAGCGGCTCTGGCACGTTTGTAAGTGCAAAGTCGAATTGCTTTTCACATGTGTAGACATGTGGTGCACTTACAGTAAAAGCAGTCGCCTACTTCTACCCACCATGATTATCATGGCCTGTACCACGTGTACTAGGGATAAGCAAAAGAAAAGTCACCTTTTTTTCTCCTAACACCTATTATACCTCTATACACCGATTGTATATGATTTGCACCTAATACATCCTTCTCCATATCAGAACTCTTGATTGAAAACTGCTTAAGAAGAGACATTGATATAAAGCTATTTTTAGGAGTTATATGTGGTTATCTGTGATAAATAAATTGTGACTGAGGTTGCACTTGGTATAGAAGATAAAATCATTTAAGAAATTGAAGTAGAAAAATAATTTTGTTAGGGATATGGAGTCACTATAAGGATACATTTAGTGTTCAGACTTTATTATAGGCGATTAGATTAGAATAATTATAAGAAAATATACTGAATAGACTTACCTCCAACTGTGTGGCTGTAAGAAGAATCTTCTTCATTGATAGCCATTTCTTTCCTGGTTGACGTGTCAATCTTGGTGCTGTTTTCCTCAACTTGCGGCTAGTACACTTGGGATAAGGATTCCTCTTGTCTTCCAAGACACCATTGATATTCCTCTTGCGAATCCACATGCTGTGTAAGGTCCACACCCTGTCTGGGATTCTTGTAGGCTGCTCTTCCATTATTTGCAACAGGCTCACTCGTTTAGTGGCCACTTTCTGAAGGTTGTGAATCCACCTCGATGGAGACCTTAGATACTTCCTTCTTTTTCACACTTCCTCAGCTCTAGAGCCTTCCCTCATGCCTCTGTTGCAGTCATTTTTGATCCTCGGGAATCAGGCAGTACCATTCTAGCCATCTGATGGTACACAGATGAAATTCCTGGACCATCAGGGGATCACACAATGACAGCTTGTAATCTTGATTCTACAAAGGGTCATGGCTTCCCAGGCGGCAGATTCTTCTGTTGTAGATCTTGTCAATCACGTAGATCAGGTTGTTTCTAGAAAAAAACTGAAAACATCTCAGTAATTTCCATGAAAGAGATAGAAAATGGATATACTTACCTTCTTCCATTTCGCTAGAATTCCAGAGTGCGCATCTTATCGTTGACCATCAGTGAGATGCGATTTCCCACAGAGTCTTCAGGGGTGGCATGCTGCGAGAGAGGGATCTCAACTCCCCCCTCCCCTGAGGAGGCTCCCACCCCGCCTCCCCAGAGTGGAACCCGACCCGACAGCACAGCCATAGTGCTAATACAAGGCAACACTACCGTGATGCCACAATACAACGGGTCATCCAAATCTGATAGGTTCAGTGAACCTATTGTTCCCCCTGCAGCTTAGCCAACCTTATTTGCATAGCGATTAGCAGGGATACAAAAATATATATGTAAAAAAATAAAAATATATAGAAAATATATAAAAATAATAAATTAACTTGAAGAATTTTGATTTGTTTGCCAATATACCTTGTAATAAAAAAATAAAAAAAAAACTATTTACAATTACGACGCAAATATGGCCAATGCATGATGATCTGAAACACACACAAAGTTTGAGTAGGTCTTCAATTAAATAACAAAATTACGTTTGGAATATATATATTAATTTAATTTTAATATATACACATACCTCCATCACTCATATAAAATTATTCCAATACAATATAGTGAAACGAACTAGTATTTAATTTAGCGAATAAGTGAATTTTTTCATTATTGATTAACTATGCTCTCTTTTTTTAATTTTTGCATCATAGCAGTAAAGTTTAAGGAAATAGTTTATGATGATACATTTAAAAAGGAATCTTATTGCGCAAAAAGATGCAAATTTTATTTTAAATTTATATATAGGTACACAGAACCTTCTTTCAATGGCAAGTATTTTGATGGTATCGTAGTGTCTTCTCCGGAAAATTTACACAATTTCTTTTTTCGATCTTTTTCCTTGTCTTACCTCAACCAATGCCACAAGCAATACTGTTAACCATCCTGAGTGTTATACAATATGTTCAAATATATATTCATGTTTTAGATATTAAAGTGAACGTTTAAGAATAAGCATCATTTTTATTTGAACGTTTTTCGAGCTTTCAGGATAACGCCCTTCTACAGGAAAAGGGTGTTATCCCGAAAGCTCGAAAAACGTAATAAAAGTTACTCATCCTAAGACCTTTACTTTATTATCTAAAATTGCTAGCAAAGGATTATATTCTAAATATATATGCAGATTGTCCTCTCCTTATAGTTTATGTCCAGAAGGCCATATCTTTCATTTATCTTTTTTTTTTTTAAATCTCTCTCGTTTTTCTTATTCTGTCAGTTTTTACAAATATAGAAAGTGAAAAATAGTACAAAAGTGAATTTTTACTTGGATCAGGTGAATAAATTAAGAAAAAAAGACATTTCCTGATCGTGCAACTGAAAGTTTCTGATGATTTACGCTATCTATCGGAATAAATATAATATTGATATTTATATATAATTCCGATAGATGGCGCAAGCCATCAGAAACTTTCAGTTGCACGATCAGGTAGTGCCTTTTTTCTTAAAATATAGAAAGATTTATTTTAAGTGTCAGGCATTCACTCTTCACTTTCAATAGTTCTGAAGATAATTTGTTGGTTGAAAGTTGATTCAGTAAAAAAAGCATAGCCACATTAACTAATGATTTATTTCAACTCCCAAAATTTCAGTGACTTCTTTTCATTCTCTTCACTGAAACGTCAGGAGTTGAAATAAACTATTCATTGATGTGACTGTGTTTTTCTCTGAATCAACTTTCAATAGTTAGATCTTATGCTATCACAATATCGTTTCTTCTCTACCTCAACTCTTCTTTGCCTATTGTGTGAAGGATCTGATTTAATATTTCAATTTCATTTTGCTTGAGAAGTGTAACAGCTCCCTCCCATACCCCCTAAAATTTAAAAGTATGAATCTACAGTAGACGTAGATTTGTAGCTTACCAAGCTTTATTTCATTATAAGAAACACTTTTAAATAATCATTTAGTTTATTCCATATCATATTTTTTATTTTTTAAAGATATTTAAAATGGAGACTTATAGTTAGGTTATATGCTATGATAATGTCGTTTCTTCTCCACCTCACTCTTCTTCGCTTATTGTGTGAAGGATCTGATTTAATATTTCAATTTCGCCTTACTTGAGAAGTATCTTAAGCCCCCTCTCATACTCCCTAAAATCTACAGTAGACGTAGTTTTGTAGCTTACAATGCTTTAATCTATTATAAGAAACACTTTTAAATGGTAATTTAGAGTTTATTCCATATCGTATTTTTATAAAATAAATAAAGCTTCCAGGGTTAAGTTTCTTTTTCAACTTTTTATTTTCAAGCTTTCGTACTTTTCAGTCCTTCAACAGGAGTATCACGATATTAAATTGATGATATATACTATTTTTATATACAAATTATTATTTAAATATTTTAAATATTTATTATATTGCAAGGGGAGAAAAATATATATTACATATTTTGTGTGTTATAAACTATTTTTGAAAATATATACGTGCATGGTGGATGATATTAATGTATGTCAACAACAAACTCAGCGCCACATAAACTTAATTCTATTGACGTTATGTGGCGCTGAGATTGCTGTTTTGACATAAATATGTTGCATTATCTTGAAAAAGGTTGGCGTTCAGCTAACTGAAATATTGGTATAAATAAATTATATTTTGATCCAATATATGCCTTTTGAATTGAATATTTGTATGTGTGTAGGGAAGATATCTTATTGTAGATTGACTTATGGTTAATATCGTATTTTGTTTTTTGAAGATATTTGAAATGAAGTCTCACCTGATTTTGCATGGGCCAGCGTCTTCCAAGTCAACTTCAGCCTTGATGTTGGGAGGTTCCTGAAGGACCTTGGTTTACTTGTGCAGGCCTTGTGATGGAATGGTCGCTTGATGGTCAGCGCCTACATACACTACCCAAAATATCATTCTTGTTGAGGACTTCCTTAATTAACAATTCTTAAGAGATATTTTGATCAGTATTAAGGCGCGTTTTCTATTGCGGCACATTAATATTACATCTAAAATTTTCTATTATAAAATTTTTATGTAAAACTATATTTATATGTTTTAAAAATAAAGCATTCCATGAAAAGATATTTAATTAAAAAGGCATATATTGGATCAAAATATAATTTCTTTCCGTACACATTTTTACAAGAAATAAATTTTTAAAAATTTTGAATTTTATCTGCCGAAAACTATAAAGTTTAGACAAGTATAAATGAACGAGCTATATGTTGATATGTGAGTTAATATATTTCGAAAATTGATATTTTTTCTCTTCCACAATCTCTATTTAACCATTAGCCAACCTACAATAAGATATCTTCTCTACACACATACAAATATTTAAATTAAAAAGTATATTTTGGATCAAAATATCATTTATTTTACCAATATTTCAGTTGGCTGAACGCCAACCTTTTTCAACGCATAATAACATAATAATGTGTGTCAAAAACAAACTGAGCGTCACATAAACTTAATTCTATTGACGTTATGTGGCGCTGAGTTTGTTATTGACATAAATATGTTATAGCACCTCGATAAAGGTTGGCGTTCAGCTAACTGAAATATTGGTAAATAAATTATATTTTGATCCAATATATGCCTTTTTATTTAAATATTTATATGTGTATAGGAAAGATAGCTTATTGTATGTTGGCGAATATATAGTGAAAGAGAGAATGTGAAAAAATCAATATTCAAAATATATCAACTCACATATCAACATGTAGCTAGTTTATTTGAATGTTTTGAAATTTCATAGTTTTAGGCAAAAACAAGTTTAAATTTGTAAAAGTTTTCTTTCTTGAAAAATGTACGATTGTTCTTCTGAAACGTTGAATAATAGATTTTGAATCTTAAGGAGTCTCTAAATATAACTCATATTTAAGCGTATAAACTGAAAGAATATACACCAACCATACAAAAAGTTAAACAGAAAATGTATAGGTATTTTGAATAATAACATAATATTATACACTCATGTACAAAACTTAAGGAAGTTGTACCTTTTATAATGTATATCGGGACAATAACTCTGAAAGATATTACAGTGAACTTTATTGAAGACACACATATATACACTCATACACAAAACTTAAGGAAGTTGGAACTTTTATCATGTATATCGGGACAATAACTCTGAAAGATATTACAGTGGCCTTTATTGAAGACACACATATATACACTCATGGACAAAACTTAAGGAAGTTGGACCTTTTATAATGTATATCGGGACAATAACTCTGAAAGATATTACAGTGACCTTTATTGAAGACACACGAGATAACCATGTGTGAACAAAATTTTCTCTGTCTAAAAAAACATACGACTGACGACATCAGACTTTTAACTTCCTTATGTTTTGTCCATGGTTCTATATATTGAAAAACCTTTTTTTTCTGATAATAATAATTCACTCTATGTGTACCTTATTGTATCATGAATTTAATATATATATATATATTATCCTTATAGAAGAGTATATTTGAAAAATCCGATGTATGAATTTAAAAAATTTATAAAACACTAGTTGCTTTACATTGTACATATGAAACAGGAATTAAGGATCAAGATTCTAATTACCTGGTCTTCCACCGCCTCCAACTTCACCGGCTGTTTCTACTCCATTCGCACGTAGAAGGTGGATTTGCCAATGTCTGCAAAGACATTCCACCAACTCTTACATCTCTCTCAAGCACTATCTATGTTATAATATATAAGAAAGAGACCTCCTCCGTACCATCAAAACCCAATGCCTGCACGAATGAAAATCTGATGCTGCACATGACTGGTACAGAGCAGGAGAGACAAGCACCGGTTCTGTCCTCCCAAGAGAACAACGGTCTTTATTTCCAGACTTAAGTCTCGTCATCTACGGACAATCACTTTCCAGAATGGTTGCAAGGTTTTCCCACTATGTACTAAGTACAATTCTCAGTCTGCAACCCCAAGACATATTATTGACTATATTGACTCATCCATTGATGAGCTCTACTCATCCCCGGTAGACACCATCAAAAATCTCAAGCTTTAAAAGCTTGATACCTTAGTGTGATTGAGTGGAGATAAGAAAGAAGAATAAGATAATATCTAAGTAATACAGTAAAACCTCCCTTTAGCGGACACCCCACTAGCGGACATCTTTCTAGAGGACAGTTTTCATTTGGAAAATTACCATTTTTACAATTTATCAACTCTCCAGTAAGAGGACACCTCTCCCTAAAGGATACTTTGGCTCTTTAATTAGATGTTGTCCTTTACAGAGGTTGTTCTACTGTATATAAATTATAAGTTACAAAAGGAATATATTTTTGAACATATATAAGAGGTACATCTGCTCCTGGTCAGGATATGCTTTCTTTATTTTTAATATTAACACCTGACATTTTTTCTATTATTTTTTCACATGTTAAGCGTATTTACGAAATTTTGGCCTTAAATACCCATTTTTTGGTTTTTCAAGAAGCCTCTGGGACCAAAACATTCCTGGGGGAACCATTAGGACCATTCCAGGACGTCGACTATGTCCTTTGAAACTTTGTCTCGTGGCTGTCCCCAACCTATTCTTTTACTATTTTTATTTTGACGTTATAATTTTAGGTTGTATACAAATAAGGATGATACAGGTTATATTAATAAGGATATAGCATATCATACAAAATATGGGGGTGGTAGCAAATAGGAGCAGTGTACATTTTAATAGGAGGATATATATATGATCTTAAACTATTGACTCTAACTTAACTATACTAACACAATGTTATTATATTACAATTTAAAATATACTACATATATATATATATATACATTAAAAATAAAAAGGCATATTCTGACCAGGAGCACATGTACTTTACAGAAGGCAGAGCGCCATCTGGTGGAACAGAAATCAACTAAACATTGATTTAGCCTGTTCCCTGATATTTGGCCAACCCAATTTCTTGATGAATTAAGAAAAGCCATCCACGAACGCGTTTCGCGCTGTTGGCGCTCGTCAGCATGGAGTAGGCTGTACTACTGCGACCAAAAATATTTTTGGCCCCAGAGGTTTCTTGAGAAACCAAGAAATGGGTATTTAAGGCCAAACCTGCGTAAATACGCTTAACACCTGAAAAAATGATAGAAATATATATATATATTTAGAGATGGAGAATATTTTCTATCATTATATCTAATCTCTCCAACAATGAACAAGCTCATGATGAGCTATTGAACGACTAAATTTTAAAATTTCCAACAATCCCGTGACCATCTTCAGATAGTTAAACAAGGGAGAAGTAAACATACGAAGTGGAGTGGTGAGCTCCATTGCCTTGATCTCGGCTGCGATCTTCTCTTTCTTCTGGCGACGGAGTTCCTTGGTCTTCTTCTTCTTCTCCAGCCGAAGAGTTTCTTGGCGTTCTCGAGTTTCCTTGATGGACTCCAGCTTCCTGATGGCCGAATTGATGGTCCAGATGTTGTAGAAGGTGAAGTTGGCGGACCATCCAACTGGAGAAGGGACAGGAGGCTGTGCTTCTGGGAATTCTTTGCCAATGATGAAGAGGCAATCTTCCTTCATCTTGTGATCCGGCCTCATTTTGAGGATCTTAGGAGCCTCTTCTGGGTCGAATGGCTGGATAAAAATATCCTTTTTAAAGGAAACTCCTTTTTTCTTGGGAGTCGGCTGCTGGATGTTGTCTGCAGCCTCGTCCTTTTCGCAGATGACTTCAGTTTTCTTTTCTTTGCAAATGCAGTTACCCATCTTTTGGTTTATTACTACTAAGTTGTCAATTGTTTGATATATATATATATATTTTTGGTTTCTATTTTCTAATTTCTAACTATCTGATTTTCTCTCTCTCTGTGGCGAAGGCTACCATCTACAAGTACCATCTTGGTCTTGATTTTGGTAACACAAGCCATCATCTAGACCTGCCCACTCTGTGGAAAAGAACTCTCGCAGTCTATCAGTGTCCGAGTCTTTCCCGCTGTGGGCCCCACCAATTACGACAGTTTATATATGTTTTATATATATGTGCATATTTATCAATTATTTTATATATTTATATCTATTCATATATTTATCATTATATAATCCTATGTATATTCGATATATTTATTTTGTATATAACCTTATATAACTTTATATGAACATTGAAATAAAGTAGTTTCAATTTCTCTCCTTGTATAGCTGATCTTTTATGATCATTTATTGTCAATCACAATATTCTTTCAAATCTTTTTAAAATATATACATTGAATTCTGAGAGAGGTTGTTTTTATCAGATATAATTATTCATGGTGTCTTTTAAAAGACGCAATATATATAAGAGAGAATGATCATTACTGTTTCAGGATGGAATACAAATGAGATTTCATGATGGGAATGTATTGGCAACAAGCTAGTGATAAACATTGATGACCTCGTTTGTTTACTTGCATTGACTGGTGTTTCAGCCTTGTGCAATAATCAGGGACCATTAAAACATTTGTTCTCTAGAAATGTGCCCAATACCGGATTCGATAACATGTAATGGTTGGCGTAAATTGACGGCAGGATC
>CP092869.1:98126046-98149149 GCA_030710605.1 Cordylochernes scorpioides | reverse complement strand
GGTGGCGTTTGGAAACCAGCCGTCTGGTGTAGGGACTGGGGGACGTGCATCCGGGAACTCTTTGCCCGATGTGAAGAGGCAATCCTCCCTGATCTTCTGTCCAGGTCTATTCCTGAGGATTTTTGGCTCCTCGTCAGCATCAAATGGCTGCACAAAAATTTCCTTTTGGAAGGAGACCTCTTTCTTCTTCAAACTTGTTTTCTGGATGTCTGTCTCGTGGTCTTGGTCATCGTCCTTTTTCTTCTCCTTGCCGAAGCATTGACCCATTTTTCTCTTTTGATGCTTTTACTTTGTCCCAATTGTTCAAACCTTTATATATATAAATGAGAGAAATAGTACATGTCTGAAATTGTACTAGAGAATGGGTTGATGAATTAAGAAAAAGGCATCGTACAATTAAATGTTACTGATGGCTTACGCCATCTGTCGGAATAAATATCAATTCATCATTTTGATTTTTAATTATTCCAGAGAATTGGCCAAATGCACTTTCTTGATTAATCAAGGGCCAACAGCCCGAAACGCGTACATGGTTAACTCTTCTTGATTAATCAAGAATGGATATTTGGCCAATTCTGGAATAATTAAAAATCAACGAATAATTGATATTTATTCCGATATATGGCGCAAACCATCAGCAACTTTGTGTTGACCGATATAAGGAAATGACTTTTTTATTTTTAAAAAATAGATTAAGTTTCTTCTTTTTTTTTTAAATTGAAAGTATACATGTCTTAGTTTCACATCCCTCGAGCCTGATGAATCAAGAATTGAAATTAAGTAATTCGCTATCAAAAACGATTCTAATAAATTCAAGCAATTTTCAACAAATCAAATTCAATCAAAATGATGTCCATAAAGACAGAAAATAACTTAAAAGAACTTTAATAAAAATCTGAATAAAGAATATTTTATTGGTTTCAATAAAAACTCTTAAATCTTAATCACACATGCATCTCAATAAAAATATAGTTCAATTTAAATCAATTCAAGTTGTCAATTACTTCTTTATATTGCCACGTGGAAAATTGGTGGAGATGCTGGTAGAATTAGGGAAGACAAAAACTTCAGGATGACACAGCAATTTATTTCTGGCAAGAACAAACTATGAATAATAAAACAAAAGATAAGCAATGAGGGAAGTTTAAAGAGTAACAAAATATAAACATAAAAAAATGACCACTCTGTTAATAAAAAATAATGGAATTAATAAATACTATGTTACATAAATAAAATTAATAAATACTATGTGACATAGCTTCTTCCCTATGGAAGCTGTGACCCACAGCTAGCAATTATTGTAGATACTGACGTGGATTTGACGTGCTTCTGCCAAGGATTCCATCGATATCTTGGAACTTTGTCCCTAGTACCTTTGCCTCCTTTTTCTTGTGGCGTGAAGAGCGGCTTTGTCGTCGTATCGTCTATAGGGACATCGTCATCTTCGAGGGAAGTCTTGGCTTTAGCACGGCGGTGGAATCCTGATGTCAGTCTCCAAAATATATTTCACAGCACCCATGGTCTCTCAAGGTATCAATTATTAATAAATTATTAATTATACAATATTATTTATTGAACAATCAAGCCATAACATCTTGGTTTTTAGTTCAACATCACTTTCGAAGAAAAGTATAAATAAATTTACTATCTTAAAAGATAATTTTTCATTATTTACTTATTTACTTTCACGTTTGTTGATAATAACTCGTTCAGGAAAGATAATATGAATGATGTTTCGATCACTTTAACCCACTAAACAACAATCTTTTATAACAATGTATCAAACTGACGAAACCGCTGGGAGAGTTCATCATATATGCGTCAAAATTAGTTCCAATTTCTTATAACATAGGAGACATGAACCTTGGTGAATACTGTGTAGGGCAAAGAACCCCAATAAAAGGCTTATTGTTGTAACAGATATCGCTCTAATGCACCATAACAATAAACATATTGCAACAAAGTATTTATTTAAGTCAAAAGGCGATCCATTAATTAAGATTATATAAAAGGGCGTACCTGGATCTGTAAAGAAAAAAAAAACAATTTTTTTCTTAAAATATTTCGAGAGATTGCTCCCTCTTTATCAATTTATTGCACAGTGAATTTAATTTACAATTTATTGTACATCATATGGAAACAAATTTGTCATGGGTCAAAAATAATTATTGATAATGATAAAAAAATTATTAATAATAATAATAATAAAATATTTTGAAAATTAAAGGCTTTTTAGTAATGCAGGTACGCCCTTTTATATAAAGTATTTATTATTTTATTAAAAGAGTATAATTTTTGATGTTTATATTTTGTTACTCTCTGTGAACTTCCCTCATTGCTTATCTTTTGTTTACCAATCATAGTTTGTTCTTGCCTGAAATTAATTGTTGTCTCCTCCTGAAGTTTTTGTCTTCTCTTATTATCCACGTGGCATTTTGGTGGAGATGCTGGGTAAATTAGGGAAGACAAACTGAAGACCTTGAAGCCATGGATGCTGTATTCTACATTTTCAGAGACTGGCTCCAGGATTCCACCGCCGTTCTAAAGCCAATACTTCCCTCGACGATGACCCTATAGACGATACGACGACAAAGCAGCTCTTCACGCCGCAAGAAAAAGGAGGCAAAGGCACTAGGGACAAAGTTCCAAGACTTCGATGGAATCCTTGGCAGAAGCACGTCAGATCCATGTCAGTAACTACAATAATTGCAAGTTGTGGGTCACAGCTCCCATAGGGAAGGAGCTATGTAGCGAAGTATTTATTATTTTATTAACAGAGTATCATTTCTTATGTTTATATTTTGCTACTCTGTAAACTTCCCTCATTATCTTTTGTTTACCAATCATAGTTTGTTCTTGCCTGAAATAAATTGCTGTCTCATCCCGAAGTTGGTCTTCTCTAATTTTCCACGTGGCAATACCATAAACAGAAGATCTATCCCAACAGTTCCAGCATATTCAATGCAGATAATCCCACCCCCATTGAAACTGTACCCTCTACAACTGCAAACTATTTTTATTTTTGATTTTTTAAAAATGTATTTCTGTGAATCTCTATTGTATCTGTTGCACATCTTTACGGAGCCAGTGGCCTGATGAAGCGCGACCGCGCGATAGCTTGTCTCCCGATATCAAATTAAAGAAACTCTGCAAATATTTTTATATTTATTTTACTCAATTATAATATTATTTTGCATCTATATTTCAAGTACCATCGTGAATGCTTCACCTGATCTAAACTCAAATACAAATCATTAGAGATACTCCGGGTTCCTGGAGCTCTGAACGCCAACTACTCGGCCTAACTCAAATATACTCATGGACAAAACTTAAGGAAGTTGTACTTTTTACCATGTATATCGGGATTCAGACAATAACTCTGAAATATATTACAGTGACACTTATTGAAGACACACATATATACACTCATGGACAAAACTAAAGGAAGTTGTACCTTTTAGCATGTATATCGGGATTCAGACAATAACTCTGAAATATATTACAGTGACACTTATTGAAGACACACATATATACACTCATGGACAAAACTAAAGGAAGTTGTACCTTTTATCAGATATATCGGGACAATAACTCTGAGACATACGAGATAACCAAGTGTGAATAACCTCTGTCTCCTTCAAAAAGACAAGACTAACGATATCAAAGACTTTCAACTTCATTCAATTTTGTTCATAAGTGTAGTTATTATTGTTATTTCTAAAATAAAGAAGTACTTTACTTTTCTGTATATAAATACGAGTAAATAATCATTTTAAAGATGTTTAAGAATATTCATTTTTTTATTATACAAAATATGGTATTTTTACTATATTTTATCAGAATTCACAAGTGGGACCAGCCCTCTCTCTTCGACATCTCCCGCGAACAGATAGCGCCAGCCATCCACCGTTTTCCAAACGGCCGTGCCTCGGGATGAGACGAATTATCCAGCTAGTTTGCTAAGGCCTTTGAATATTTCTTCGCCGAAGTTATTGGACAGGTTTTCGAGGCCTCTTGGCTCCGCGGGTGACTGTCAACTTTGCCAAGAGCTGCGGGCTCTGGTGCGGTTCCATGAAGTACTGAACGTATTCTCCTCTGGGAATCTCCAGGACGTACGAGTCGCTGACCGTCCTGGGCTGCACCATCACCACCAGAAACACCGTCGCCTCCCAGGCCTCACACCTGATGAGGCTGCTGGAACGAGCCATCGCGAGGTGGTCTCCCTTCATCCGCGGCCTGTCGCTGGTGAGTCTTGCCCGCACGGCCAACAGCCTGGGTTCCATCCTGTACCACCTCCACGACTATGTTCCACCTGAGACAACCATATGTCAGCGACACGGGCGGCTGGCGCGCTTCGTGTGAGGTGCGAACCGAGTCTCATGTCTCCCTCCCTGGAGGCATCCTGGATCTCCCAGTCTGCAAGGGTTGCCTCAGCCTATTTGACATCCCGAGCCAGCTTTGTCTCTCCTGTGGTGGACGCGTTCTTGGAACATGATAGCCAGGATTAACTGACGGATGAAGTCCTTGGGTTTCTTCAGAATGCTGAAATGTCAGAGTTATACTTAACTTCTTCATCTCCTCAACAGAATCTGCACAACACACCATGAGTTGAAAGATAATGCCAGCAATTCAATTAATGCTAAATCATTTTGACCATTAACTAACTCTGTCGTTTCAGCTATCATCACATGTCATGCGAACTTGGTCATTTCAGAAGCAAACCAGATATGTGTGAGTTTTTAGGACAGAACCCTTCCCATCCCTGGACACTTTTATTTTTCCGTTTATCATTACTCTTCACAATTCATCCTTTCATACCTCATCCCTAAGGTTAGAAATAATCGTTATTTCTCCTTAAAATAAATTTTGATTTTTCGTTAAAAATTGTGATTTTTCGTGGAAAAGAAACTCATGCGGGATAATTTTCAAATGTCGTTTTAGAACTCTTCCCATTAAAAAGTAGTAACATGACAGAAAGATTCCATATAGAATATTACATGGGGCACAATTAAAGATATTCATACAAAATACATGGTTAGATTATTTGGCATATCATCTGACTTAGATAAATCATTTCCTCATATTTAAAAAACTTCATAATCATTTAATCATTATATTTACTAAATCAAGCTCTTCACAATGAAATTATATTTAATTATAAGAGATAAATAATATATATTTATATGTAATTCTAAAAGATTATGTCCATAGATTGCCTGAGTATCATTTCTAAGATTCCACCCTCAGTGTAGAGTATATAAGCAGAATTGTCTTGCCTCAATCCTATGCTGTTAGAAAGACTTTCTTGGTTGATAGCTCCGTCTTGTTTTGGCTTGATTCAATGACACTGCAGATGTCACCTCCACGATGTATTCCACTCTTCACAGCCCATGCCTATCCTGGGAGTCTAATAGGCTATTCTGCTGTAAATTTTTGTCAGACACTTGTCCATGCGTCTAATTTTCCAATGCCGCGATCACATTTCGAGCGAAGCCAGCTGTACTGCAGCTGCAGCGGCTCTGGCACGTTTGTAAGTGCAAAGTCGAATTGCTTTTCACATGTGTAGACATGTGGTGCACTTACAGTAAAAGCAGTCGCCTACTTCTACCCACCATGATTATCATGGCCTGTACCACGTGTACTAGGGATAAGCAAAAGAAAAGTCACCTTTTTTTCTCCTAACACCTATTATACCTCTATACACCGATTGTATATGATTTGCACCTAATACATCCTTCTCCATATCAGAACTCTTGATTGAAAACTGCTTAAGAAGAGACATTGATATAAAGCTATTTTTAGGAGTTATATGTGGTTATCTGTGATAAATAAATTGTGACTGAGGTTGCACTTGGTATAGAAGATAAAATCATTTAAGAAATTGAAGTAGAAAAATAATTTTGTTAGGGATATGGAGTCACTATAAGGATACATTTAGTGTTCAGACTTTATTATAGGCGATTAGATTAGAATAATTATAAGAAAATATACTGAATAGACTTACCTCCAACTGTGTGGCTGTAAGAAGAATCTTCTTCATTGATAGCCATTTCTTTCCTGGTTGACTTGTCAATCTTGGTGCTGTTTTCCTCAACTTGCGGCTAGTACACTTGGGATAAGGATTCCTCTTGTCTTCCAAGACACCATTGATATTCCTCTTGCGAATCCACATGCTGTGTAAGGTCCACACCCTGTCTGGGATTCTTGTAGGCTGCTCTTCCATTATTTGCAACAGGCTCACTCGTTTAGTGGCCACTTTCTGAAGGTTGTGAATCCACCTCGATGGAGACCTTAGATACTTCCTTCTTTTTCACACTTCCTCAGCTCTAGAGCCTTCCCTCATGCCTCTGTTGCAGTCATTTTTGATCCTCGGGAATCAGGCAGTACCATTCTAGCCATCTGATGGTACACAGATGAAATTCCTGGACCATCAGGGGATCACACAATGACAGCTTGTAATCTTGATTCTACAAAGGGTCATGGCTTCCCAGGCGGCAGATTCTTCTGTTGTAGATCTTGTCAATCACGTAGATCAGGTTGTTTCTAGAAAAAAAAAACTGAAAACATCTCAGTAATTTCCATGAAAGAGATAGAAAATGGATATACTTACCTTCTTCCATTTCGCTAGAATTCCAGAGTGCGCATCTTATCGTTGACCATCAGTGAGATGCGATTTCCCACAGAGTCTTCAGGGGTGGCATGCTGCGAGAGAGGGATCTCAACTCCCCCCTCCCCTGAGGAGGCTCCCACCCCGCCTCCCCAGAGTGGAACCCGACCCGACAGCACTACCATAGTGCTAATACAAGGCAACACTACCGTGATGCCACAGTACAACAGGTCATCTAAATCTGATAGGTTCAGTGAACCTATTGTTCCCCCTGCAGCTTAGCCAACCATATTTGCATAGCGATAAGCAGAGATGCAAAATCATATATGTAAAAAAAAAATATATAAAATATAAAAATAATAAATAAAATTAAAGAATTTTGATTTTGTTTGCCAATATATATTGTAATAAATAACTATTTACAATTGTGACGCAAATATGGCCCATGCATGATGATCTAAAACACACACAAATATTTGAAATAATTATTCAATTAAATTACAAAATTAAGTTTGAAATATATATATATTAATTTAATTTTAATATATATATATATCTCCATCGTTTATATAAAATTATTACAATACAATATAGTGAAACGAACCAGAATTTAATTTGGCGAATAAGTGAAAATTTTTATTATTGATTAACGATGCTCTCTTTTTTAATTTTTGCATCATCGCAGTAAGGTTTAAGGAAATAGTTTATGATGAAATATTCAAAAAAGGATTCTTTTTGCGCAAAAAGGTGCAAATTTTATTTTAAATTTATATATAGGCATACAGAACCTTCTTTATATGGCAAGTATTTTGATGGTATCATAGTATCTTCTCCAGAAAATTTACACAATTTCTTTTTTCGACCTTTTTCCTTGTATTCCCTCGACAAATTCCTCCAGCAATACTGTTAACCATCCTGAGTGTTATACAATATGTTCGAATATATATTCAGGGGTTTTAGATATTAAAGTGAACGTTTATGGATAAGCATCTTTTTTAATTGAACGCTTTTCGAGCTTTCGGGATAACACCCTTCTACAGAAAAAGGGCGTTATCCCGAAACTCGAAAAACGTTTTATTAAAAAAGATACTTATCCTTAGAAGTTTACTTTGTTATCTAAAAATTGCTAGCAAAGGATTATATTTTAAATATATATTCAGATTGTCCTTCTTATAGTTTATGTCCAGAAGGCTATATCTCTCATTTATCATTTTTATAACATCTCTCTCCCTTCTCTGCTTTTTCTGTCAGTTTTTACAAATATAGAAAGTGAAAACTAGAACAAAAGTGAATTTGTACTTGAATCAGATGAATAAATTATGAAAAAAGAAATTTCCTGATCGTGCAACTGAGAGTTGCTGATGGCTTGCGCCATCTATCGGAATAAATATTGATATTTATATATAATTCCGATAGATGGCGCATGCCATCAGCAACTTTCAGTTGCACGATCAGAAAATGCCTTTTTTTCTTAAAATATAGAAAGATTTATATTAAGTGTCAGGCATTCACTCTTCACTTTCAATAGTTCTGAAGATAATTTGTTGGTTGAAAGTTGATTCAGAGAAAAAACACAGCCACATATCAACCAATAGTTTAACTCATCTCCTGATGTTCCAGTGACTTCTTGTTATTCTCTTCACTGAAACGTCAGGAGTTGAAATAAATCATTAGTTAATGTGGCTGTGTTTTTTCTCTGAATCAACTTTCAATAGTTAGGTCATATGCTATCACAATGTCGTTTCTTCTCTACTCAACTCTTCTTCGCCCATTGAAGGATCTTATTTAATATTTCAATTTCGCCCTGCTTGAGAAGTGTCTTAAGCCTCCTCTCATACTCCTTAAAATCTACAGTAGACGTAAAACCATTTGTACCATAGTTCTTATAAGTCGCGCTTCATTGCTCGCCTGTTGAAGGGTTTTTACCCGAAGGCTTGCAACTATGCATCAATAAAAGAAACTCGTCTTCCTACACCATGTTTTTCGTCTAATTTCAATTCAGGAAGAATTCTTTATCTATATTTATAAAAGACGTAAGTTTGTAGCTTACCATGCTTTAATCTATTAGAAGAAACACTTTTAAATAATAATTTAGGTTATTACATATCGTATTTTGTTTTTTGAAGATATTTAAAATAGAGACTTATAATTAGGTCATATGCTATCACAATATCGTTTCTTCACTACTCAACTATTCTTCGCTTTTTGTGTGAAGGATCTGATTTAAAATTTCAATTTCGTCTTGCTTGAAAAGTGTCACAGCTCCCTCCCATACCTCCTAAAATCTACAGTAGACGTAAGTTTGTAGCTTACCATGCTTTAATCCATTATAAGAAACACTTTTAAATAATAATTTAGTTTATTCCATATCGTATTTTGTTTCTTTGAAGATATTTAAAATGGAGACTCACCTGATTTTGCATGGGTCAGCGTCTTCCAAGTCAACTTCAGCCTTGATGTTGGGAGGTTCCTGAAGGACCTTGGTTTACTTGTGCAGGCCTTGTGATGGAATGGTCGCTTGATGGTCAGCGCCTACACTCTACCCATAATATCATCTTCGTTGAGGAATTCATTAATTACCAATTCTTAAGATATCTTTTGATCAGTATTAAGACGCGTTTTCTGTTGCGGTACATTAATATTACATTCTAAAAATTTCTAATATAAATTTTTTATGTAAAACTATATTTATATGTTTTAAAAATAAAGCATTCCACGGAAAGATATTTAATTAAAAAGGCATATATTGGATCAAAATATAATTTCTTTCCGTACATTTTTACAAAAAAGAAATCTTTTAAAAATTTTGAATTTTATCTGCCGAAAACTATAAAGTTTCGAAAGTATAAATAAACTAGCTACATGTTGATATGTGAGTTGATATATTTTGAATATTGATTTTTCACATTCTCTCTTTCACTTTATATTCGCCAACCTACAATAAGATATCTTCTCTACACACATACAGATATTTAAATTAAAAGGTATATTTTGGATCAAAATATCTTTATTTTACCAATATTTCAGTTGGCTGAACGCCATTCAAGGTATTGCAACATATTAATGTGTGTGTCAACAACAAACTGAGCGCCACATAAACTTAATTCTATTGACGTTATGTGGCGCTGAGTTTGTTGTTGACACACATTAATATATTATAATACCTTGAAAAAGGTTGGCGTTCAGCTAACTGAAATATTGGTAAATAAATGATATTTTGATCCAATATATGCCTTTTTAATTAAATATTTATATGTGTGTAGGAAAGATAGCTTATTGTATGCTGGCGAATATAAAGTGAAAGAGAGAATGTGAAAAAATCAATATTCAAAATATATCAACTCACATATCAACATGTAGCTAGTTTATTTGAATATTTTGAAACTTTATAGTTTTAGGCAAAAACAAGCCTAAATGTGTAAAAGTTTTCTTTCTTGAAAAATGTACGATTGTTCTTCTGAAACGTTGAATAATAGATTTTGAATCTTAAGGAATCTCTAAATATAACTCATATTCAAGCGTATAAACTGAAACAATATACACCAACCATACAAGAAGTTAAAAACATAAAATGTAAAGGAATTTTAAAGAATAACAATTGTATACACTCATGTACAAAACTTAAGGAAGTTGTACCTTTTAGCATGTATATCAGGATTCAGACAATAACTCTGAAATATATTACAGTGACCTTTATTGAAGACATACATATATACACTCATGGACAAAACTTAAGGAAGTTGTACCTTTTACCATGTATATCGGGATATTATTCTGACAAAATCTCTGAAAGATATTACAGTGACCTTTATTGAAGACACATATATATATACACTCATGGACAAAACTTAAGGAAGTTATACCTTTTATAATGTATATCGGGATTCAGACAATAATTCTGAAAAATATTACAGTGACCTTTATTGAAGACACACGAGATAACCAAGTGTCTACAAAATTTTCTCTGACAAAAAAAAAAACATATAACCGGCGACATCAAACTTTTAACATCCTTATGTTTTGTACATGAGTTTATATATTGAAAAACCTTTTTTTCTGATTATTATAATCCACATTTTGTGTGCGTGCCTTGAAATATAAAGAATTTTTTATATATAATTAATTAAAATAATATCCTTATAGAAGAGTATATTTGAAAATTCCAAAGTGTGAATTGTGAAAATTCATAAAACACTAGTTACTTCACATTGTACATAGGAAACAGGATTTAAAGATCAAGGATATAATTACCTTTTCTTCCACCCCCTCCAGACTTCACTGGCTGTTTCTACTCCAACCTCACGTAGAAGGTGGATTTGCCGATGTCTGGAAAGACATTCCACCAACTTTTACATCTCTCTCTCTCTTATATTTTATCTATTTAATCATATATTTATCATTATATAATCTTATTTATTCATATTCATATGTATTCTGTATTTAACCTTATATAATCTTATATGGACGTTGTAATAAATCAGTTTCAATCTCAATTTCTCTCTCTCTTTCTCTCAAGGACTACCTATGTTATAATATCTGAGTAATACAGTAGAACCTCCCTTTAGCGGACACCTCTCTATAAAGGACAGTTTTCATTTGCATAATTACCATTTTTACAATTTAGCACTCTCTGGTATGAGGACACCTCTTCCTAAAGGACATTTTGGCTCTGTAATTAGACGTTGTCCTTTACAGGGAGGTTCTACGGTATATAAATTATAAGTTACAAAAGGAATATAATTTTGCACATATATAAAAAGTACATGTGCTCCTGGTCAGGATATGCCTTTTTTATTTTTAACACCTGACCTATTTTTTTCTATTATTTTTATTAATTTTTCACATGTTAAGCGTATTTACGCAAGTTTGGCCTTAAATACCCATTTCTTGGTTTCTCAAGAAGCCTCTGGGACCAAAATATTTTCGGTCGCAGTGGTACAGTCTGCTTCACGTTGACAAGAGCCAACAGCCCGAAACTCATTTGTGGATGACTTTTCTTGATTTATCAAGAAATTAGGTTGGCCAAATATCAGGGAACAGGCTAAATCAATGAATAGTTGATTTCTGTTCCACTAGATGGCGCTCTGCCATCTAAAAAGCACATGTGCTCCTGGTCAGGGCATGCTTTCTTTATTTTTAATATCAACACCTGACCTTTTTTTGTTTTTTTTTTCTTATATTTTTTTCACATGTTAAGCGTACTTACGCAAGGTTTGCCTTTAATACCCATTTCTTGGTTTCTCAAGAAGCCTCTGGGACCAAAACATTCCTGATGGGACCATTCCTGGACGTCGACTATGTCCTCTGAATCTTTACCCTGTTTATGTCCCCAACCTATTCCTTTGCTGTTTTTATTTTGACGTCATCGTTTTGAGTTTGAATACAAATAAGGATGATACAGGTTATATTAATAAATATAAAGCATATAATACAAAATATGGGGTGGTAGCAAGTAGGAGCAGTGTACATTTTAATAGGAGGGTATGATCATTTAAATCATTGACTCTAACTTAACTAATTAGAAGATATGTGAACTATACTAACACAGTGTTATTATATTACAATTTAAAATATACTACATATATATATATATATTTAAAATAAAAAAGGCATATCCTGACCAGGAGCACATGTACTTTACAGAAGGCAGAGCGCCATCTGGTGGAACAAAAATCAACTAAACATTGATTTAGCCTGTTCCCTGATATTTGGCCAACCCAATTTCTTGATAAATTAAGAAAAGCCATCCACGAACGCGTTTCGCGCTTTTTTGGCGCTCATCAGCGTGGAGTAGACTGTACTACTGCAACCAAAAATATTTTTGGCCCCAGAGGTTTTTTGAGAAACCAAGAAATGGGTATTTGAGGCCAAATTTGCGTAAATACGCTTAACACCTGAAAAAATGATAGAAATATATATATATATATTTAGATGGAGAATATTTTCTATCGTTTATATCTAATCTCTCCAACAATGAACATGCTCATGATGAGCTATTGAACAACTAAATTTTAAAATTTCCAACAATCCCGTGGTCATTTCCAGATAGTTAAAGAAGGAAGAAGTAAACATACGAAGTGGAGTGGTGAGTTCCATCGCCTTGATCTCGGCCGCAATCCTCTCCTTTTTCTGGCGACGGAGTTCCTTGGTCTTCTTCTTCTTCTCTAGCCGAAGAGTTTCCTGGCTCTCTCGAGATTCCTTGATGGACTCCAGCTTCTTGATGGCTGAATTGATGGTCCAGATGTTGTAGAAGGTGAAGTTGGCGGACCATCCAACTGGAGAAGGAACAGGAGGCTGTGCTTCTGGGAATTCTTTGCCAGAGATGAAGAGGCAATCCTCCTTCATCTTGTGCTCCGGCCTCATTTTGAGGATCTTGGGAGCCTCTTCTGGATCGAATGGCTGGATAAAAATATCCTTTTTGAAGGAAACTCCTTTTTTCTTGGGAGTCGGCTGCTGGATGTCGTTTGCAGCCTCGTCCACTTCGCAGATAATTTCACTTTTATTTTCTTTACAAATGCAGTTACCCATATTTTGGTTTATTACTACTAAGTTGTCAATTGTTTGATATATATATTTTTGGTTTCTATTTTCTGATTTCTAATTATCTGATTTTCTCTCTCTCTGTGGCGAAGGCTACCATCTACAAGTACCATCTTGGTCTTGATTTTGGTAACACAAGCCATCATCTAGACCTGCCCACTCTGTGGGAAAGAACTCTTGCAGTCCATCGGTGGCAGAGTCTTTCCCGTGGTGGGCCCCACCAATGAAGACCTTGTATATATAATTATATTTATCAATTATTTTATATATCTATTTATTCATATATTTATCACACATTATATAATCTTATGTATATTCGAAATATTTATTTTATATTTAACCTTATATAACTTTATATGAACATTGAAATAAAGTAGTTTCAATCTCTCTCCTTGTATAGCTGATGTTTTATAATCATTTATTTTCGATCACAATATTATTTCAAATCTTTAAAAAATATATGCATTGAATTCTGAGAGAGGTTCTTTTTATCAGATATAATTATTCATGGTGTCTTTTAAAAGACGCAATATATATAAGATAGAATGATGATTACTCTTTCAGGATGGAAAACAAATTAGATTTCATGATGGGAATTTATTGGCAACAAGCTAGTGATAAACAGTGATGACCTCGTTTGTTTACTTGCATTGACTGGTGTTTCAGCCTTGTGCAATAATCAGGGACCATTGAACCATTTGTTCTCTAAATATTCGCCCAATACGGGATTCAATAACATGTAATGGTTGACGTAAATTGACGGCAGGATCCAAACTTCCACGTCAACCAAATATATTTATTAAAATAATCTTGTGTTGATGTATGTGGTTTTGTCAGATTTAGATGTATATAGTTTGGGTTTAACATTTCTATTTTTATAAAGAATTTAAACTTGAAACTCTGTTCTATTATTATACAGAATTATTATACAGAAGCTAACAAAACGAAAAATTAAAATGTTTTGGAGAATTTAGAAGCGAAGAATGAGGTGTGAGGCAGTAAAATTATAAACTTGATTGTACCTGAATTAATATCTTTATATTGTCCATAATTATCCATCTTTTAAGTATTCCCTAATTTACATTTTATCAAATTTTTTTCAATGAATAAAGTAATACCTTTATATAACCAAGAAAAGACAAAACATAATCTACATATTTTAAGAATAATATTAAGTTGCTAACGTGATAATCCTGTTGAAGGACTGACGAAAGCTTGAAAATAAACAGTTGCAAAAGAAACTTAACATTGGGAGCTTCATTTATTTTATAATCATACTTTGTGTTTAACCGCACAAAACAGGTTTTATGCCTCTCACCTCTGTAAAAAAGAAACGTCATATCACTCTGTCGCTTACTACCAATGTATGGGACAAGACTGGAATTATGGCTCTGGTACTTTACAAAAAGGTACATTTATAGATCTTTCCTGGTGTGAGAGTTTAAGGTTGAAACAATATTCGCCTCATTTTACTATGAAAGCCTCTACAAATAATGAACACAAGGTTTCTATTACTATTTGCTATCTTGAAATTCTGAGACCAAAAAATACTCCATGTGTTCCCAACCTGTAATTTGAAAGATTCAGCTCAAAGTAGCTGAGAAATCCAATAGTTAACCTCCAATCAATATATGTGTTTTACTAACTTATCAAGTTATCCAGAAAGTGATAAATGACAGACCTAAATGTCACCTGTAAATATGATCAAAGAAACAGTATATTTTTATAATAGATGCTAATAAATTCTGTTTATTTCTGTTAGTAAAGGGAACGAGTGGAATCACTTTACTATTTTCCCAATAAAACCTCAATAAACACAAAAATGGCCATGGAGCATGAACAAAGAGAGTTCACAAAATAAACAGAAGCCACATTTTATTCGTCTTTAATGTTTTTTTTTTTTCAATATTTTAGAGTATTTTTCTTTAAAACTTCTTAAATACGATTTCATACTTTCGATGTTGGCTCAAAAATTGCTTCTGATTTGCGTCCCCATCTTGAAAATTTCTGAATGAACATTTAGTCATATAGAGGGTTTTAATAATTTGTTAGATTGTATTTAATATGCCTGTTTCTTTTATTTGTTATTCTTTTATAGTAATTTTCTTTAAAGAACATCAAAGTTGTGATATTTTCTTTTCCTTCTTTCTTTGCATAGTTTAATATTCCATTTTTGACATTTTTCAAATTAGAGAGAATTTTTCATTATCAATCTCCACCAGTCATTCTAATATCTGCATTAACTCTGGTCTTCTTTTCTTAAAAGTATTTCAGTAAGTTGAACATCTCTCTATCAGTTTCAATCTTGAAAAATTCTTAGCGTTCCAGAGTCATGATACAGAGGATCTGCTGATGATGATGTCCTTGAAGTTCTTCAGCATGCTTGCGCTGTCAGCGTTGTATAGGACATTTTCTTTCCTTCCACCGCTCCATTCTATCTAATGTCTGCATCCTCCCAGCTGGAGTTTGACAGTAGCTGCTCATATTGCTGCTTTATTTTTAGACTTGGTATTCTTTATCACCAGCGATAGCAAATCTCACGTCTTATCTTCTGCATTCTTCAATGTTTCACTTCGTTCAAAGAGCTCACCAATATTGACTTGTGTGAACACAATCCAAATTCTTTTCACTTGGAAGAATTCAGGTCAGAATAATGGACTCTCTTTCTCTAAAAGGACAATGGAAAAGGAATCTGAGAAATCTTCATCATACAGACAAAATTCTTTGGGCTGAAAAGATCCATTTTACCCAAGAAGAGTCTGAGGCAACTACTCTGGTCTTCTTTCTCAAGAAATCTTTCATTAAATTGAACATTTTTCTCAATTCAGATTCAGTCTCAATCTTGAAGCATTCTTAGCGTTCCAGAGTCTTGATACAGAGAATCTGCTAATGCTTATGATGTCCTCGAAGTTCTTCAGTATGCTGATGCTGTCAGCGTTGAATAGGACATTTCCCTTCCTTCCACTGTTCAATTCTATCTGCACAACACACCACATCAGAGATTTAGGCGCTGTATATTGATACAATAAATAGTTTTGCAACTTTATACCTCTCTCTAGGCAATTTTCTCTCATATTATAGATAGAATATGAATTTTATATATGACCAACTGAATTTTACCAATACCAAAAAAGTATATATATTTTTAAAAGAATCAATAAGTATGTATAAGCGATGTGCGTGATCTTGGTGTAAAATCAGTTTACAAAAATAGTAAGAAGAACGATAAGCCGTTTCAAAATTTATGTGCACTTTTTTAAATTGATTTTCAAGTATATTTAAGTACATACTGACTCTTCAGCTTAGATGACAAAGGTTATTTGCACACTATAGACACATAAGACATTTTCATGAAATGACCTTACAAATTATATATCAAAATACATTTTTAAATATTTTTACATCACATTGGCACAAAGTCATTTTCCCACTAATATAAATGAATTAATTTGTCGCCCTATACCAAAGTTTTCTAAATTGATAATGACCTTATAAAGTTTATATTAGAAATTGTCTTGGTGTAAAGCAATTTCAAAACCATACACGCAGAAAAAACAACAACAAGCCGTTTTGAAATTTGGATATCTATATTATTATATTTCAATTATATTTTGATAGATACTGACCTCCAGCATAAATGCCAATGGTTTTGTACCGACTGTAGACATCTGAGGCAGCTCGGTATATTCTTACATGGTATTTAGGTACCATTTTTGAACAACATGTTCAATCTGAGATTGGGTCATCATCAGCTTGCTATCATTGTTTGACAGATAATTGTAGGTTTTCAGCCAGTTCTGTTGCTGTAGATGTGTCGATGACATGGTGGAAGAAGCTGCCAGAGAACGCGCTACACACAAATCTTTATAAATTTCTGAGAACTCTGGAACAAAGTGGCTACTTACCTTTCTCGTTAGCGACTTTAGAGGATTGTGTTCACAGGGTGTTTCAACACTGGTCATTCGCTTCGATCTATCCAGCGAGATGATATTCCCACAGAATCTTCAGATCTGCTATGCTGCGAGAGAGGTGAGGACCAACTCCGCCCTCCCCTGAGAAGGCTCCCACCCTCGCCTCCCCAGAGTGGAACCCGACCCGACAGCACAGCCATAGTGCCACTGGTACTTACAGTACCTCAACAAGGCACCAATATAGCAATGCCACTGGTCAACAGGTCATTCAACCCTAGTAGGTTATGTGAACCTATGGTTCCCCCTACAGCTTGGCTACTGTGCATAGCCTTGACATTCACAAGGATGCAAAAATTGGAAATATAATTATAAAATAAATATAAAATTAAAATAAAAATAGAATAACTTGAAGAATTTTGATTTTGCTTGCTAATCCTGAGAAAAATCTATTTACAAATCAGCTCGTTGATGTTGAGCTGAAACCACACACAGAGTTTAAAAATTAGTTAATTAAGATACTTGTCAACTTAAAATCACACATTAGTACGAAAAATATTATGGTGGTCATTACCGTTTCCACGTCTTCCAGGCCTTAGATGGTGTCAGCTGGTCTTCATTTGGCGGCCTCTACTGAAGTTGAACGTAGAAGGTCGACTTGCCGACGTCTACACAAAGATATTTCTGTGTTAGATCTAAGTTGATTGGATTTGGTAGTTGTAGGAACTTATCTTCATGATATCAATTCAAGAAGTCCACTCTCCCACATCTGGTGTTCTATAGTCCTGGATCTTCTGTGGTTAATCCAGAATAAAATACAATGTGATCCAAAAAAACTTATAACATTTTCCATTAAGGAATTTTTATGGTTTGTTTCAGCCCATTTAATATTTCAGGAACTATTTGCTGTGGTCAATTTGGTCTTTGAAGGTATTCTATTTGGTCTAATGGTCTATATTTTATTGAAACTCCAATTTTGATGATTTCTTTATTTTTATATATGTCATGTTTTAAGTCTTGTATATACTCTAACATACAATACAAATGTTTATTCGCTGGGTATCAAATAAAATGCCAAACGATTGTGACGACAGAGTGGTGAGACAGCCAGGCTAGACATTCTATTTAGGATGCTTAAATAAACATCTCTTTCAAATCCTCAGACATATGTTCAAAACACTTATCTAAATTTAGCCGAACAAGATGGAGTTTTGGAGCAGTAGTAACACATAGTTTGATGGAACAATTGAACTAGATGCAGTCAATAAGTCACTCGAGGTTGTGAGCTGACTATTGCAGCGATCACATACCCGTTTGGGCCACTCTCTCTCTCTGAGATGAAGACTGTATATATTCTTATATATGAGAAAACAATAGAAAAAATAAAAGATAAGTAGGTCAGGTGTTGATATTAAAAATAAAGAAGGCATCTCCTGACCACGAGCACATGTGCTTTTTAGATGGCGCTCTGCCATCTAAAAAGCACATGTGCTCGTGGTCAGGAGATGCCTTCTTTATTCTTATATATATGTATATCTATCAATTTTATACTTTACATTTATTTATCTATATTTACCATTATATAATCTTATTTATTCCTATTTATATTTATTCTGTATTTAACCTTATATAATCTTATATGGACCTTGTAATAAAGTAGTTTCAATCTCAATCTCTCTCTCTCTCTCTCTTTCTAGGATATTGTCCTTTCTTTGAAGTTTCTACTACTTGGCAATCTTTCAATCTAAAACTGTTAACTCACCATTATAGAAGGATAGCATTTATTATTCCATTTTTTTTAATCACACTCGAGTTCTGAAAATATCCAATTCCACCAATGCGTTTGAGTAACCAAATTGGACTATGACATACTTGTAATTGCAAAAGTCAAATTGTTGCCGGCCTATGTATACATATGAATCAAACGCAGTTGTTAAATATCAATATCCTTATTATGGCCTGTACCATGTATACTTAGGATAAGCAAAAATATTTCAAAGGAGAGTTAGGCAAGGTTTGGTAAAATTATTGAAAAAAACCTACAATTTATGTCTTTTTTTTTTCTATATGATCATTTATATGGCATTGTGAGGTCTAATATTATATTCAGCTGTCTTTAGAAATCGTTAACAACTTCAAGAGAAAGTGATGTTCTCCTCCATATTAGGAAGGAGTGGTAAACTTATCCCAGTCTCTGCTCCATCTCTTTCTGACTTAACCATTAAATTGTCCCACCTCCCATGTAGGGCGCAAATTAGGGGTTTCCCTTATAGACATTGTCTTATCCAGTTGTTTCATTCATTGAAAATATTCTGTAGAAGCTGTTAACAACTTCAAGAGTAAGTGATGTTCTCCTCCATATTAGGATGGAGTGATAGAATTATCCCAGTCTCTGCTTGATCCCTTTCTGACTTAGTCATTATATTGTCCCACCTCGCATGTAGGGCGCAAAGTAGGGGTTTCCCTTCCTAGGAGGTAGGTGGGACCTTACAGTAGGGTATTTATCATACTTTCTCTCTCTCAATATCGATTGCCTTTTGAAGAATTCTGCTTGAGTCTGACCAGTCTTAGGATTAATTCACCTGAAATTATATTTTTTATATTTCTAATGTAATCTTTGTATGGAAGACTAAATACTAAGACATCTATTCTATGGATCATTCATTTTGGATATATGGATGGAGTATTTGTGAAAATTCAATGTATGGTATTTTGTGTTTAGATATCAATCCACAACAATGAACAAAGTTGTGATGATTTTTTAATTATCTAAAAAGAAACATTGACTATCATATATTTTTAATTTTAACCTATAAAACGAGAAGATATTTGGTTAATACTTCTCTTTCTATTCAATTGAAAAGCGCATTTTTTACGAAATATTATGATGAATCAACAAACAATTTTGATAATTTTGATAAAATTATTGATTCTATCAGAAATAAAATCATTAATTAATCATAAGAGAGTTCTTCTCAAATGTTTTCATTATAACATTGGTAGACTACTCGCTATCTATTAACAGATAAAAGAATTAAATCTATCAATTATTTTGAACCAAATCTTCTTTTGAAATTTATCTTCTGCTCTCAAGAAGTATGGTTCTCTTCAATTGTCCAATTGGGAATATTAAAATATTGAGGTATTGCTCAGTGTCTCTCTCTCTCTCTCTCTCTCTCATTTGTAATTTATAGCTGCTACCCTTGTGATATACTACATTGTGTAAATGAAGTATATATATTACAAGATCCCTGGATATCCACGAGCATGGAAGAAAAAGGTAAATTCCACGTACGGAAAGGAGTGAGAAGTTCCAAGTTCTTCAGCTCGGCTTCAATTTTCTTCTTCTTTTCCCGTCGAAGAGCCTTGACGCTGGATTTCCTCTCCAGCCGGACCATCTCTTTCTGATCTTTTTCTTCTTTGATCCCTTCAAGTTTCTTAATGGCGGACTTAACCAGCCAGTTGTTGTAGAAATAGCCGCTTGGGAAAAATACATTTGGTGTTGAGACTGGAGGACGAGTTTCGGGATACTCTTTTCCCGAGGTAAAGAGGCAATCCTCTCTAATTTTCAGTCTCGGCGCTTTTTTAACAACCTTGGGGGCCTCTTTTGCATTGAATGCTAATACTACAATTTCCTTATTGAAAGTTACTCCTTTCTTTCTTGGAGTTTGCTCTTGTAGGCGAGCTGCATCCTCGCGATCTTCGTTGGTTTTAACCGTTTTGTTTTTCTTGCACAAGCAATTACCCATTTCGCTTATTTATATACTTTGTCTTTTGTCAATTGTTTAGTCCTTTATATAATTTCCATTCTAATTTTGGATTCGAACGAAACTACATCCATCTCTACCATCCTATTATCTCATTGGTTATCAATATCTGATATATTACTTTACATAGATTCTAATGAAGAACCTATCTGTTTTTACTCTTCTCTCTCTATCAACCTCTATATGATGAATTATTTATATTGTGAAACATTTTTTCATCATTTATGATTATATTGAAACATTTGGGGATATCAAAATCAACTATAAAATCTTTTTAAAAATAGTTTTCGTGAAAGAAATCCAAATATTAAAATATAAATGAAAATAAATCAAACTTATATAATTTGATAGATAAAAATCAATATATATATTCAGTAAAAATGTATATAAAATATATAATATTCAACGCTTAAATATATGTAGTTTTCCTATGAATTATTTATTTAGAAAATTGATAAAAATTTCAGTTGTACCAGCAGTTTTACCAGTTCAAACCAATTTCTTGATGTTTTCTTATGATGAAATTTCGGCTCTCTCTTAGATTTAGACCTAATAAATCAATTTTTATCAGACCTTCTTTTGACTATAAATTACTGTTCTACACACTAGCATTCAATTCAATTTCTGATGTATCTCATAATTTATTAATAGAATAATTAATTCGATTTTTCATGCTACTGGAACGAAATTTATAATATTATTAATGTATATATCTCCATATTGGTTGATATATCTACTTTTAAAATTTTTATTTTTTTACAGGTTTATAAGGGTTAACTATTCTGTTGTATATATATATGTTGTAATATATTCCAATAAATCTATGTTTCCATGTGTTGTATAGTTATAATGTAATTGCCAAGTTGTCAGAAATAAAATTTCGAGTGAGTGACAGTCGACGCCTGTAGGAGGAAAAAGGTCCGAAAAACCAGTCGGGTTTCCATGTGTGCCCCTTTCTTACTCAAACAGATTAGTCTGCTTTGAGAGACGATGATTGACAGACCCCTCTAAACAGATCTCCCCTGACCGGTGTCGGCTACACTTACTCTCTCGCCATCTCTGTGGTGACATCCAACATGTCTCGTCCTTTTGTGTAATCCCAATCACGCCTGAACCCACTCTAAACATTGTGGCCACCACGACTGCAACCAACATGCCACACTACAGTCATCCTACAGCAACACAACTACATTACTACATATATAATTTAATTAATTAATTAATTGTCCCCACAGAGTGTGTGTGTAAGATCATAAGTTAATAGGCGCTAACCATAAAAAAGTTCCTTTGTTTAATATTAGTTTCTTTTTTATATTTTGTTCTCTCTTTTGTAAAACAATAATGTTTGATTATAATTCTTGGAATCAGTTTCATTTAAAAATTCTGAGTTAACATATTCTCCTTTTTACCATATAGACAGCTTTTTTTTAGGAAATGTTCTCCCATGAGGGCAGATATCTTTGGGGGAGGCACTATTATTACTATATTAACCTCAGTTATTCCTTTATAGTTGTAAAATTAGTAGTTCAATGATTATGTTACCATATTGAAATCATTTCTGTTCGGATAAATTCTATATACCTTCTACAGCTACTATAGTCCATAGCAGTGCTCTGTAGCTCTCTTTATATATCTGTGGTATATCCACTTATATCGTTTTTAAACACATATATATGTGAAAAAACAATAGAAAAAAATAAATGATAAGTGGGTCAGGTGCTGATATTAAAAATAAAGAAGGCATTTCCTGACCACGAACACATGTGCTTTTAGCCCTCTGCTATCTAAAAAGCACATGTGCTCGTGGTCAGGTATTTCCTTCTTTATTTTTACATATATCTATATATAAAAACTACATATATATATAATATTCTAAGTATAAATATATTTAGAACACCAATTGAGAGCAACCTAACCAATAAAGTATACTTATTGTCTTTGTTTTTTTGCTTATCCCTAGTATGGTGATACAGGCCATGATAATCATGGTGGGTAGTAGTAAGCGACTTGTTTTACTGTAAGTGCACCACATGTCTACACATGTGAAAAGCAGTTCGACTTTGCACTTACAAAATGAGCCAGAGCTCCGTTTAGTTACTTGCACTTGCTGGTGTGGTTGGACTTTTGCAAGATTCGGGAGCCTTTGGAACATTTTTTTTTTAAATTGTGATATATTATACATATTGTGATAGCATGTTAGGAAGGTTGAATCCCTTGCGCTATATTATAAGCAAAAATCGTTTAAGGATAAGTTTTTAAAGTAATTTTATTATCTCTAGTA
>CP092869.1:98115684-98125946 GCA_030710605.1 Cordylochernes scorpioides | reverse complement strand
CATCCCAAATACCTAGGCATTCATCTTGACCGCACTCTCACCTTCAAAACTCATCTCACCAAGTTAAAGGGGAAACTATCATCACGTAACAATATCCTCCATAAGCTGGCCGGCTCTTCCTGGGGCAGTGATGCCAACACCCTGCGTACTTCTGCCTTGGCATTGATCTTCTCCACGGCTGAGTATTGTGCTCCAGTCTGGGAGGGGAGCTGCCACACGAAGCTAATAGACACACAACTAAATTCTACCTTACGAATTATATCAGGGGTTTGCCAACCTACAAGAATCGACTGGCTTCCAGTTCTTGCTCACATCTCTCCACCTGAGCTACGCAGAAAGGAAGCCACCAAGAAAATGTACCAAAAACTCTTGGATTCACCCGACCTCGAAATTAACCCTATCCTACAGTCTCCCCCAAAACATAGACTAAAATCAAGGAAGCCGATATGGTCCAGAGGAAACCAACTTCTCTCCCAAAATTTTAATATCTCAGAAGCATGGACAAATTCCTGGATCAGCTCCGATATCCCAAACAAGAACCTCATCACAAGCCCAAGTGTCAAGATCCCAGGTTTTTCCCTCCCTCGACGAGAATGGGTGCTTCTAAACCGCTTTAGGACAGGTCAGGGAAGGTGTGCAGAGCTGATGAAGTTATGGGGCTACACCAAAGATCCAAATTGTGCCTGCAACGTCCCACAATCAATGTCCCATATACTAGATGACTGCCCGCTGTACAAATTCAATGGAGGAATCTCCAATCTCCATTCTGTCACCCCGGAAGCCCTGAACTGGCTGAAGGCCTTGCCTCTCAGACTTTAATGACCGATATGTCCTCACTTCTTTTTTCTAGATTTAATTCATTTTGTCTCCTCTCTAATTGTAAATACGCTGCTGTATCACCTCATAAGCATAAATAAATAAATAATCTTAGACTTGGTATTCTATATCATCAATGCTATCAAATCTCACGTCTCATCTTTTGTATTCTTCAATGTTTCACGTTGTTAAAAGAGCTCACCAATATTGACTTGTGTGAATACAATCCAAAATCTTTGCACTTGGAAGAATTCAGGTCAGAATAATGGACACTCTTTCTCTAGTTTGACAATAGGAGATGAATTTGGGAAATCTTTGTCTTACAGACAAAATTCTTTGGGCTGAAGAGAATCCATTTTACCCAAGAAGAGTCTGAGGCAACTACTCTGGTCTTCTTTCTCAAGAAAGCTTTCAGTAAATTGAACATCTTTCTCAAATCAGATTCAGTCTCAATCTTGGAGCATTCTTAGCGTTCCAGAGTCTTGATACAGAGGATCTGCTAATGCTGATGATATCCTTGAAGTTCTTCAGCATGCTGATGCTGTCGGCGATGTATAGGACATTTTCTTTCCTTCCACCACTCAATTTGATCTGCACAGCACACCACATCAGAAATGTAGGCGCTGTATATTGATACGAGAAATAGTTTTTCACCTTTCTACCTCTCTCTTGGCAATTTTTTCTCTCATATTATAGATATAAAATGAATTATATATGAATCACTGCATTTCAACCATACCAAAGTGTGATATATTAAGAAAAAAACAATAATTATGTATAAGAGATGTTCTTGGTGTAAAATCAGTTTACAAAAATGATAAGAACAACAATAAATCCGTTTCAAAATGTATGTACATTTTTGTGATGGATTTTTAAGCATATTTAAGTACATAATGACTCTCTTCAGAATAGATTCCAAATATATTTTTCACAGTGGAAGACTCGAGACATGTTCATGAAATTACCTTACGAATTATATTTTTTAAATAAAAATTTCAATATGTTTACATCACATTGGCACAAAGTCATTTTCACACTAATATAAATTAATTAATTTGTCGCCCTAAAACGAAGGTTTCTAAATTTAAAATAACCTTATAAAGTATATTTCAGAAATATTCTATTTTTTATGTAAAGACTGTTTCAAGAACACACGCAGAAAAACAACAACAAGCCATTTTGAAATTTGGATATCTATATTATGATATTTCAATTATATTTATGTAGATACTGACCTTCCGGCGTAAATATCAATGGTTTTGTACCGACTGTAGACATCTGAGACAGCTCGGCATATCCTTTCATGGTATGTAGGTACCATTTTTGAACATCATGTTCAATCTGAGATTGGGTCAACATCAGCTTGCTATCATTGTTTGACAGATAATTGTATGTTGTCAGCCAGTTCTGTTGCTGTTGATATGTCGATGACATGATGGAAGAAACTGCCAGAGAGCGCTACACACAAATCTCTATAAGTTTCTGAGTACTATGGAACAAAGTGGCTACTTACCTTTCTCGTTAGCGACTTTAGAGGATTATGTCCACAGGGTGTTTCAACACTGGTCATTCGCTTCAATCTATCCAGCGAGATGATATTCCCACAGACACTACAGGGATTCTAGGCTGCGAGAGGGGTGAGGACCAACTCCCCCCTCCCCTGGAGAGGCTCCCACCCTCGCCTCCCCAGAGTGGAACCCGACCCGACAGCACTTCTACAGTACTACTGGTACTTAGAGTACCTCAACAAAGGCACAAATACAGTGATGCCATAGTTCATCGGGTCATTTTAACCCTAGTAGGTTCATTGAACCTACGGTTCCCCCTGCAGCCTGGCTAGTGTGCATAGCCTTGACATTTACAAGGATGCAAAATTGAAAAAATATACAATTATAAAATAAAATTAAAATTAAAATAAAAAGAGAATAATTTAAAGAATTTTGATTTTGCTTGCCAATCTTAAGAAAAATCTATTTACAAATCAGCTCGTTGATGTTGATCTGAAAACAGACAGAGTTTAAAAATTAGTTAGTTAAGAAACTTGTCAACTTAAAAACATACATTAGTATGAAATAGTATGGTGGCCATTACCGTTTTCCCCGTCTTCCAGCCTTAGATGGTGTCAGCTGGTCTTCATTTGGCGGCCTCTACTCAAGTTGAACATAGAAGGTCGACTTGCCGACGTCTACACAAAGATATTTCTGCGTTAGATCTAAGTTGATTGGATTTGGTAACTGGGGGAACTTATCTTCATGATACCAGTTCAAGAGGTCCATTCTTCCCATATATGGTGATTTAGAGTTCTGGATCTTCTGTAGTTAATCCAGAACAAAATCCAATGTGATCAAAAGAAACTCTCAGTATTTTCCATCAAATAATTTTATGGTTGGTTTCAGCCCACTTCTTAATCTTTCAGGAACTATTTGCTGTGGTCTATTTTGTCTTTGAAGATCTTCTATTTGGTCTAATGGTTAATATTTTAGTGAAACTAGTTTTGATTAAACTATTTCTTTATTTTAATATGTCATGTTTTGTAGGACTTGTATATTTGGATGAGTATCAAATAAAATGCCAAACGATTGTGACGACAGAATGGTGAGACAGCCAGGCTAGACATTCTATTTAGGATGTTCAGTTTAACATTTCTTTTGAATCCTCAGACACATATTTAAAACATTCATCTAAATTTAGCCGAACAAGATGGAGTTTTGGAGCAGTAGTAGCATATAGTTTGACGGAACCATTGAACTAGATGCAGTCTATAAGTCACTCGAGGTTGTGAGCTGACTATTGCAGTGATCACATACCCGGTTGGGCCAATCTCTCTCTCTGAGATGAAGACTGTATATATTCTTATATATATGTATATCTATCAATTTTATACTTTACATTTATTTATCTATATTTACCATTATATATAATCTTATTTATTCATATTTATAATAATTCTGTATTTAACCTTTTATTTTATTTTATTTGACATATCGGACGCGATATCCCAGCTTGGGATACTTGCGCCTAAATACATTTTAGTAGATTATATACAATTCATTTTATACAATTTAATAACCGGACTAAAAACATAATTGAAACTTAAACTATGGTATTCTAAAAAAGAAGCGAAAATCTAAAATGGATTATTTTAGCAACCTATATACAATTCATTATATGCAACTCAATAACCGACTAAAACACAATTAAAACTGAAACGATGGTTTTCTCAAACAGAAGAGAAAATCTAAAATAAATCATTTTAGCAACCTATATACAATTCATTATATACAACTATTATATAATCTTATATGGACCCCTTGTAATAAAGTAGTTTCAATCTCAATCTCTCTCTCTTTCTAGGATTTTGTTGTTCTTTCTTTGAAGTTTTTACTACTTGGCAATCTTTTAATATAAACCTGATAAACTCAATATTATAGAAGGATCGCATTTATTATTTTAATTTTTTTAAATGACACTCGAGTCTTGCAAATGTCCAACCCTATCAATGAGTTTGAATACCCAAACTGGACTGTGACATACTTGTAAGCATAAAAGTCTAACTGCTGTTTACCTATGTATACATATGGAACAAAAGCATCCATTAAATACCCAATATTATTATTATAGCCTGTACCATGTATACTTAGGATAAGCAAAAATATTTCAAAGGAGAGTTAGGCAAGGTTTGGTAAAATTATTGAAAAAAAATACAATTTATGTCTTTTTTTCTATATGATCATTTATATAGCATTGTGGTCTAATATTATATTCAGCTGTCTTTAGAAATCGTTAACAACTTCAAGAGAACGTGATGTTCTCCTCCATATTAGGATGAAGTGGTAAACTTATCCCAGTCTCTTATCGATCTCTTTCTGACTTAACCATTATATTGTCCCACCTCCCATGTAGGTCGCAAAGTAGGGGTTTACCTTCCTGGGAGGTAGGTGGGACCTTACAGTGAGGCAATTCTTCTCTCCTTAGAATTATTTAATCTGATATTTTAATGTATCTTATACTATATCTTCCTAATGTGATAATGTCCCCATCGAGATAGCAATAATCTCAGAGAATATCGCGCAAAAACTTGATAATAAGATAACTAAACCTCAAAAAACTAATTTTATTATTGGAATATATTTTTTAATTCCTATGGGAATGGCGTTTGGATCTTATCAATCCAACAATTAACAAAGCTTTGCGATGATTTTAAATTATATTAAAGGAATATTTGTATCGTTATACATTTTATATTTTGTTTCATAAAACCCGGAGCCTTTGTGAGATTTATGTGTGTTTCTGCTCAATTATAAGAAGGCACTGATAAAGATCAGTGTGATGAATCATTAAAACGTTTTATAAATTCAGATAAAAACATCATGATTATATTTAAAAAATCGCAACCTAATCATCAAGTTTCTTTCAATGGCTTTCATTGAAATATTTAGAAAAGTCTCGCTTTCTATGATCAAAAGAAGGAATTAATTTCAAATTATTTGAATTATCTCTGCCTTTGAAACATATCTGCTTCGGTCATTAATTTTTTTTCCTCGATTGTCCAATTGGGAAGATTGAAACATTGATATCTTTAGTAATTTGTAATTAGTAGCTGCTACCCTTAAAATGCTACATTGTGTAAATAAAGTATATATATTATAAGATATCCTGATATCCACGAGCATGGAAGAAAAAGGTAAATTCCACGTACGGAAAGGGTAAGAAGTTCCAGGTTCTTCAGCTCAGCTTCAATTCTCTTCTTCTTTTCGCGTCGAAGAACCTTGACGCTGGTCTTCCTCTCCAGCCGGATCATCTCCTTCTGTTCTTTTTCCTCCTTGAGCACTTCAAGTTTCTTGATGGCAGATGTGACCAGCCAGTTGTGGTAGAAATGGGCGCTTGGAAAAAATCCTTCTGGTGTTGAGACTGGAGGACTCGTTTCGGGAAACTCTTTCCCTGAGGTAAAGAGGCAATCCTCCCTGATCCTCTGTCTTGGGGTTTCCGTGAGGACTTTGGGCGGCTCGGTCGAATCAAATGGTACAACCAAAATTTCTTTGCCAAAGGATACTCCTTTCTTTTTAGGAGTTTGCTGCTGAATTGGATATGCAGCCACTTGGTCTTCTTGTGCGTTTTTCTTGTTTATTTTGCTTGCCGAAGCAGTTTCCCATGTTTGTATATATTTTCGCGTTGTGTCAATTGTTCAATCCTTTATTCATGTCTCTATTCGTATTTTGGATTCTATCAAACCACCTAAATCTCTACTATCCTTTTCCCTCAAAATGGTTATTCACATCTATTTTCTAATGAAGAATAATTTTTACTTTATTTTATCAACTTTGAAAAAAAAATTATTTAAAATATTTTATCAAGTACGCATATTGAAACATGATCGAAGATTAACAAGAGAGAAAATAATATTTTAAAGTATTATTGTTCAATAAAATAATCTCTTGAATCAAAATTAAAATAAGAACATTAAGCCTTAAAAAAAGAAGGCCTAATGTTCTTATTGTAAAGTATTATTGTCATACATGGAATCAATATATTGTAACAAAGTATTTATTATTTTATTAGCAGAGTATTATTTTTTATGTTTATATTTTGCTACTCTGTACACTTCCCTCTTTTTGCTTATCTATTGTTCATCATTCATAGTTTATTCTTTCCTGAAATAAATTGTTGTCTCATCCCGAAGTTGGTCCTCCCTAATTTTCCACGTGGCAATTATTAATATATATAATTAATATTTTATTATTTAATTTAATTATTCAATGAAAATATTCGAAAAACAGATTTATTATTTTACATTTGTAAATAATCATAAACGTTCCTTAGCTTGCTTGCTTGATATTCTCTAGCTGTAGATAGTTTTATTTGATTTGTTAATAATTGTCGACTAGTCGTACTGACATCATCAATAAATACTTTCACATCTTCAGATATACAAAGACTTGATTTCTACGCTACAATATTGAAAATTAAAAAATAAATACCTAGGTGAAAAAAATTAGGATTCTGGAGATAGGTTTCTTTTAAAAAATTATTGTTATAAAATGTAATGAAAATTCGAAACTATTTTAGACGCGTAAGATTCTTTTTGAAATTAAACAATTTCTACTGCCTTTACTGCAATGGAAAAATTAATGGGAGGGCCTGGCTCATCAGTGGTGAACCCTCCCAGCGGTTTAATTTTCATAACGGATGGCGCGCTAGTGCATCATAATATAAAGTGTAATGTTGATATATAAGAAATCAAAATATTAAAAATTAACCAAAGGGAACTTACATTTTAATAGTATAAGAAGTCATTATTAAAATATACAAGTATCAGAGTCATCAACAATCAACTATGTCATCGTTTGCTTTTGTGAATGGAATAAATACCCAAATATGGCCATTTCTTATAAGCATCGGTGGTTCAGTGGTAGAATGCTCGCCTGCCACGCGGGCGGCCCGGGTTCGATTCCTGGCCGATGCATTTCTTTTTTTTTTTTACAATTTTTAAAACTCATTTATATTATTAAAATATTGTTACATCATGATTAATGGCGTATTTCTTATATTAGTTTTAATATATTTGAAATTTAAATTATATATTTATTTATTTTTATATAAAATATTCTATGATATTTATTTAAAACAGATTATTAATTTATCATCATTTGTATTTAGGTACACTGTGACTTCACTGCTCTCTTTGATGTGAGAAAATAAATAAAGGATTCTGGTGGCTACTTAAAGAAGACTTATCTCGTTATTCCCTTTTATAAATTTGTAGGATGGTTGAAACACGCTCTGGTAAGATGCAAGACCCAGCACAGGAGAGAATCCAGACTGAAGAGTCTGCCAAGCCGCAACCTGGTGCAACAATTGGTAGAGATGCTAGTTCCGACCCAGTTGTCCTGAATCCCAACATCGACATCCCCAAGTATGATGGAACGGAAGACCCTCGCCCATGGATTGAATCTCTTGAAGAAATTGGCTTCTTGTACCATTGGGCAGACTACATTATCTCTCGTTATGCCGCCATGAACATGACGGGAAGCGCTAAAACCTGGTTGAATTTACACAAAGCTAGTTTCACGAGCTGGGAAAATATTAAAATCCGCCTCATTCAGGATTTTTCTTTGGACGCGAATAAAGAAGAACTTAGAATGAAGCTCAACAGAATGCAACACTGGAATGAACCAGCAATCAGGTTCGCGGAAGACATTCTAGTGTTGTGCAACAAGGTTGACCCCCGCAATGGAAGAAGAAACAAAAATTGAACATGTTATTGGAGGACTGAAAAAAGAGTACTCATTCGCGCTCTACCTGAACCCTCCTAAAACGACCGATGACCTTCTTGTCGTGTGCAAGAAAATGGATTCTTTTGAAAAGAAGTATCGGGAACGTGTGGAGAAATCCAGAAACCTATATAACGGTCCACGCTATTCTAGACCCCAACAACAATCGAGGTACGTGCCGCCGACTGCCGCACGAAACTACCAGACCACTTCCAGGCCCCAAGCCCCTGTTTCCAATAATTACAAGAACGACTCCCCTCCTACCCCCAGACAGTATCGAAACAACTTTCCCCAGCCCTCTACCCCTAGACGTCCTTATAATCCTAACTTTGTGCCGAAACCAAACCTTCAGAGAAACACTTACAATAAAAGCCAAGAAGTGAGCAAAAATAGGACGGAAGATGGAAGACCAATCTGCTTTAAATGTAACAAGCCAGGGCACGTGGCCCGTTATTGTAGGGTCAAGTTTATAAGAATCCTAGAAGAGGATCCAGCAGATACCCAAGAGAAGGTCGAAGAAAAATGCCAAATGAATGAAATATCAGAGAAATCAGGACCTCGGCTTTATGCTGATGTATGTCATAGCACACAGACAAATATTCCTACCCGGAATAGATATTCCGTGTTGGAAGATTTAAACTAAGCGTCGCGCCTGAATCTGTCAATCAAAGCAAGTCGACCATAAACGGAATCAAGAAGTTGGACCCTAAATACAAATTAAAAATTAATGTGGACAAGATAGGGACTTTTGAAGCTTTGGTTGATACAGGTGCTGACCTCTCAGTGGTCGACCTCAGAACGGCCCTCGATACAGGCCATGGTATAAGTAAACTCGCAAAAATTTGTGCAGGACCCGATGGAAAAAAATTGGACATGGTAGGAAGTATATTTTTAAATATAAAAATTGATGACGAAACATTATCACACAACTTTGTGATATTGAAAACGCATTTACGGACATTAATTCTTGGGAGAGATTTCCTTAAGAAAATGAACGCAAAAATAGATTGTAAGCAAGAAACTATAAAATATGATTTGACGAATAATCATGACGAAATCAATTTTGAAATGTTGAAAATAAAGAGTGCCAAGGATTCCATTGTACCGGAATGTTCCATGAAATTGATCAAGGCATTGGTAGAAACAGAGGATGGAGAATATATTATCGAGGAGAGCAGCAAAATGTTTCAAACAAATGGACTTCGTCTAGCAAGAAGCTTGATCAATGTTATAAATAGGGAAACACACATCTGGATAACTAATCCGTATCCTCGACCGTTAAAAATAATGAAAAACCAAACATTGGCTTTTGGAAGTAGTCCAGCGAAAATAAATGTGAGTCGAGAAAGAGAGGTAGAAAAGAATGAAGAACCTAGATTCCAAATAAACGAAAATCTTTCACCAAAGGAACAGAAGGAGTTAAAACAAGTTTTAGAAAGGTATGGAGATCTTTTTTCATCGAGATTAGGGAGAACCAATTTGGCAAAACATCGGATAGACACAGAAGACGCGAAGCCAATTAAACACAAGCCTTACCGGGTAAGTGCTAAAGAACGAGATATTATAAAAGAGCAAATTGACGAGATGCTTACAGAAGGCATAATTAGGCCATCTTCTAGCCCCTGGTCTTTTCCAGTAATATTGGTCAAGAAGCGAGATGGTAAATACAGATTTTGTGTGGACTACAGAAAACTGAATAATGTGACAGTAAAAGATGTCTATCCGATCCCTAGAATAGACGAAGTTATGGATACTCTCCAAGGATCTACACACTTCTCAGCAATAGATCTCAGATCTGGATATTGGCAAGTTGAAGTCGAAGAAAGAGACAAAGAGAAAACAGCTTTCACTACAGCGCATGGATTATATGAATTCAACGTGATGCCTTTTGGACTTTGTAATGCGCCTGCTACCTTTGAGAGAAATATGGAGAATATGCTTGGAAATCTGAGATGGCAAATTTGTTTGTGTTATCTGGATGATGTTATCATATATAGCCCGGATTTTCCAACGCACCTCAAAAGACTTGAAGCTGTTTTTAGATGTTTTCGTGAATCTAATTTAAGGTTAAACGACAAAAAATGCGATTTGCTTTTGAAGAATTGGAGATTCTCGGCTATATAACGAGCAAACATGGTATAAAACCCGCGGAACATAACATCAAAGCTGTCAGAA
>CP092869.1:98064081-98105671 GCA_030710605.1 Cordylochernes scorpioides | reverse complement strand
TCTAAAATAATTACCTCGCTTTGAATTTCTTCTTTTGAACCATCGTATGTTTTTAGTAGTTCGTCAATATTTTTTATTTCATTATAGAAATTCAAGGATTCAGTAAGAATTTCCTGGGGAAAATTTTGGCTATCTTTAAGTAAATTCATTTTGATTTTTAATTATGTTTTTTTTTTTTTTAAATAATGGGTGAAAAAAATGTTATTTGTTTACATTTGCAAGTGATGATAAGCCGAGAAAATAAATAACAAATGTTTTAATAATAATATTTTTCATAGATATAATAAACTTTATGACCATTTTTTTTTATGTGAAATAAAAAAATTATAAATTTTGAAAACAGTTTTAAATTAAACAAAATTTTTAACTCTATTTATATATATTGATTTTAACGCGACATTCGAGTATAAATTTCAATAAACAACCAAACTCTCAATCTATCTATATATATATAAAAATGAATGTATGTGTGTCTGTTTGTTGTCCTTTATGCCTGACCAAACCACTCATTGGATCGCTTCCTTTAACTTCCAATTACCGAGGGAACCAATTAATATTGATTTCTTATCGAGTATTTTTCAAGGGACCGGGAAAAAATGTTCACTTTATCGAGAGATTCGTTAGACAAACTTTTACTCGTACCCGGGCGAAGCTTCCGCTAGTATTATATATAATACACACATAAAATACACACGCAAATTTATATACCTATATTTTAAAAATCGAATGGTATGTGCAAAAGGAACTTTTAAATCCCCAAAATTTACAAAACAATATTATTACAGAATAAATTTATTAAGGGACATTTTATAATTTAATAAATTGAGTTTGCGCACCTTTATGATATATGATTTAAAAAAGTAAATAGATATATGGTCTATATGATGATAAACTTATTGAATGTATATATAGCCATAAACGGAAAATTTTGAAGAAATAGAAAACAGAAATAGAAAAAAACTTTCTAGCCCAATTTTTAAGAAATAGAAAAGGGATTGGTGCACAGTACATGGAGATCAATAGTCTCGGAGCGGCAGCAAATATCCTGAGATTTCTTGTGAGTGATATTCAGCGTTTAGTTCTGTCTACATTTCCTGTATGAATTATTTTATTTCTTCAACAGCGCGCAACACTTCTTAGGAAGGTAGCGTTAAACAATGGCAATTTAAAATGTGCGGTAGCCTTGGCTTCTTAGCCTGAAAATTCATTTCCAACAATGCCACTATGTCCTTTTATTCAGAACAGTTGTACATTCATGTACTCTGTAGTTTCGAAGTGATGTTTAACAATGACTATCTGACGCAATGAAAAAGAAATTGTGTGAAACAGGTTGAAAATCATTTGTTGTGTTGAGTGAGTACAGCTAAGAGTTCAACTTGGAACGATATGCATTCTTGACAGAGTCCAAATGCATAGGTAAGAGAGCTGGCAGGATAACTTCAGCACCAATTCTTTCTGTTGATCGTGATCCATATCTATATATGATGACAACGTTCTGTTTAAGTGATTTTGTAAAATTTTTTATCCTTTGAAAAGGAAGGTAAGGCACAAAAGAGAGACTTAGAGCGCGACTCGAAGTGGCTACAGTCCAATATTTTCAAATATTTGGTATGGGCCTAATAAAGTGAAAGGGGGGAGGGGGGGCGCATGTCAGAGATATAGCAGATACTGTAGGTTCTCATTTGATTATTGTTCTCTCAAACTTGTAGTGAAGCTAGAAATTTTACAAGCGCCTTTATTATTATAAGCTCGTCTCTCTTAAACACCAGAACCATGCATCATAACAAGAAAGTAACCCTTTTGTAAATTTTGTGCACAGAGAACTGAAAGTTGATCCAAATTTTTCTTTTATATTGTCAATGAACTTTGGAAGGATCCATTGGAATTTCCTAAGACTGTTATTTAAATGCTTGATATATTTTCTCTTGGAATCGAAGGGGACACCAGAGATTCTGAAGGTTTTATTGAAGATTAGGCTGATCAAGAAGGTGGATTTTTCCTAACTCGCCCATTATGGTTTGTTTCTATGGAATAGAAAAACTTGAGTTCATCTGGATTATTAGCCTATTCCTGCAAAATTATTGAAAATATTTGTCGAATCCAATCGTTAATTTGGTGTATGGAAAGTTTGAGTGCTACTTGAACCATTATCGTGGAAACATCTTATTAAAACTAATTCGCTTTCCCTAGGTTTTTAATAGTTAACGCTTTCCTTTCAAAGGTATTGAAAAGAGGAAAGGGCTTAAAACTGATCCTTGTGGAATTTCTCAAAGTGAGAGAATGAAATCTACGTATTATCATATACGCTGTAGATGATATTTATATCCATTAAATAGCTGGTGATGAATTGGATTAGCTATTCACCATAGCTAATCTCTCATAGGGCTTCAATGATGAATTATTTGGGTAATAAGTCGAAGGATTTTCTGATATCCAGGCTGATGACAAGTGTTTTCCCCCACTCTTCGGTGTCTTCAATAAATTTCTTGATAGCAGATAGAGCATTTTATGCTGAGTGGTAGGTAACAAATCCAAATTGGAGTGGGGAGAACCAGTTTTACCTGCTATCCATAACAGTAGAGACAGAATGCAGTGCAAATATACCTTCGCTAGCGTGTTAAGGAGAGTAATATGACGGAATCATTTTTAGGGGGTTCTCTGATGTTCTATATCTTTCTTTGGATAGGAAGACCAATTTACAAGGATGAAGGAAAATAGCCTACTCTTAAGTATTAAGTGAAAAAAACTTCCCAAAATTTGTGTAGGACGAGACCCCCTAATAGAAGGCACCTGACATTAATTCAGTTGAAATCAAGGAACTTCTTGTATCAGCAACATTTGATTTCCCGGAGGACTTAAGCTTTAGTGAAGTCTGGTTCAAAGGGTTCCAAAAATCTGTATTGTGAGCCGCTCTGCGATATCGGCGCGTCATGCTGGGAAAAGTCTTGCAATATTTCGAGCAGGTTTCTTCTAGTGTATAAGAGTTTCCATTATTGTGCGCTTGAGTAATGGTGGTTCTTTTTTTGGATACTGCGTCTATTTGAATATTCTGTTTTCTGTCTCTTTGGAATTATAAGCAAAAAAAAAAAATCTGCCAAAAGTCAATACATATATTAATGTACCTGTTATAACTCAGTAATCTTATTTCAATATCACACATCAAGCATATATTTATATTAATTTATTCATTATTTATCTATATATTTTTATGATAATATAAGACCTACACATATTTCACGACGGCACCGTTATAAATACTTTCCCTTTCTCAATTAATCTTTTGTTACTTTTAAAACTAAAATTAATCAATTGAATAATCATAATATAAATCAAACATGTACCAATTAATCCCAACAATAATTTAATGTGTTTCTGTAACTTTGTAATATAATTAAATAATAAAAAAAGGCATCTCCTTATCGTGCAACTGAAAGTTGCTGATGGCTTGCGCCATCTATCGGAATAAATATCAACTATTCTCGTTGATTTTTAATTATTCCAGAATTGGCCAAATACCCATTCTTGATTAATCAAGAAAAGCTAACCACGGACGCGTTTGGGGCTGTTGGCCCTCATCAGCGTGGTGCAAGCTGTATCTCAACGACCAAAAAACTGGTCATTCAAGGCATCCTGAAAAATCATGAAACGGGTAGTTAAGGCCAGAATTGCGTGAGACCGCGACACAATGTGAAAAATTAGTACAAATGTGATATTGTACTGGGATAAGGTGCATAATTATGAAAAAGGGCATCTCCTTATCGCGCAAGCCATCAGCAACTTTCAGTTGCGCGATAAGGAGATGCCCTTTTTCATAATTATGCACCTTATCCCAGTACAATATCACATTTGTACTAATTTTTCACATAATTAAATAAATTTAGCTTTAGAAATAAATCGTAAAGATAGAGGCTGTCTGGCCGGCATTCATATTTATATGAAAAATAGACACTTCGGCCAGTTGGAGTTTTTTATTTTCTCAACGTTTCGACAAAAATCTTTTGTCTTCGTCAGGAGAAGTAAATAAAATTAAACATTTGGCAAGACGTTAAAAATTGTTCTATTTGTTCTAGAAACAAATTTTAACGTCTTGCCAAATGTTTCATTTTATTTACTTCTCCTGACGAAGACAAAAGATTTTTGTCGAAACGTTGAGAAAATAAAAAACTCCAACTGGCCGAAGTGCCTATATTTCATATAAAAAATAATTAGCAATAAATGTCCGCTGCGAACAGACTTGCATTTATTTAAGGCCTAAGTCCCATTGATAACGGTTTTTAAAACCTCAACACGGCATCATTAAAAAATCTCCCTAGAAATAAATCTGCTTGACTCTACCTAAAATCTTGGACTTCCATAGCCATTGTAAATATAAAACCAAAAAGACTTAAGTCTGAATGATAACACGAGTAGTTAGAGAGATCCTTTGAAAAACTTGTGGTGTGTCGATTTATTAGTCCAGCGATGGCTCAGAAAGTATTTCAAAGTTAGTGTTTTATTGGTATTACATCTTAGCTACATTTTTAGAGGAAGACAAAAGGACAACACCCTAGAATGTCTATTGGGTTCTCTCTGGTTTCCGCCGATCTGCCGCGCCGCGCAGCGGGTGGTCATCTCCTATTTCATGGCGCCGCTTGTATGTTTGCTGACGGCGTGGTCTGTCATCCCAGCAGGCTGGAAGGAAATCTCTCGGCCCCAACAGCCTAAAGAACCTGGATTAATAATGCATTTAGAATAAAAGCCGCCGATAACTACTATCCACCATGATTATCATGACCTGTAACACGTGTACTAAATATATATTGGACTTTTGATAATATGCATGTAAATAATCTTTGTTTCTTGTATAATATATTGCTCTAAAATGTAAATTTGAATAACTTTCACTCTCTCTCTCTCTAAAACTATAAATAATTTGTATATATATTTAAAAGCTATGTACATAAAATATATTAAACATTTACATGCAAATATCCACATAGGATATAGCGTGTGTTTTGTAATAAATAAATAAAAAATAATAATAAAAAACACGGTACTAGGAATGTGATAATAAAAAAAAAACAATAGATAACATATATCTGTTCCACTAGATGGTGCTCTGCCATCTAAAAATCTCATGTGTTCCTGGTCAGAATATGCCTCTTTTGATTTTATTATGTAGGTTTATAATTAAGACAACGATAATTTACTTATTCGACGAAGAAGAAGAGAAACAAGTCATGGAGAAGAGCTTCTTTATAAGAGGACGATCATATAAGCTTTCTGGAATAGAAGAAAATTTAGAATTATGTAAAAAATTGTCATGAAAGTGTATATATATTGTAACAAAATATTTATTAATTTTTATTATTTTTATTAACAGAGTGTTCATTTTTATGTTTATATTTTGCTACTCTGTAAATTTCCCTCGTGGCTTATTTTTTGTTTACCATTCATAGTTTGTTCTTGCCTGAAATAAATTGCTGTGTCATCCTGAATTTGGTCTTCCCTAATTTTCCACGTGGCAATATAAACCATTGCCACAACCATTGCCACTCGTGTCATTCTGTACCCGTAGAAAGGAATCTTACCTGAAAGCTTGTATAATAGTTTTCTTATATAAAGAAGTTCTTCATATCGACTTGTGTTTTTTCTTCTTATAAACAGGTTTATCTCATTTAGCGTTTTCACTTATTTATAGTATTATTACTCCGCCTTTGCCGGTCCCAAGCCCGGATGAAAAAGGAGGAGGGGGAGCAGTAACAAGCTCACTAAAAAACCTGGGCTCAGCTGGCCCGGCTGATAGTACCTTGTAAGGGCTCCTAATCCAGGGATTCAGGATGAGCAGCGTTTGTACTCCATGTTAGGAGTAGCTGCACATGGCGTCTGTTCCTCCATGTCAGAGGCGGCCATTTCTTTTGGAGCTAAGTCGGCCTGCCACTGAGTAGTGCTCCCAGTCTTAATGACAAAGGTAGACGCATTATACTTCACCCAGTCATGATGGTTGTCAAACAGACACCATCAAGGGTCACAACTTGATACCCTAATATGATTGAGTGGAGATAAGGAAGAAGAAGAAGAAGAAGACTTATTTATAAGGTTAAAGTCTTTTGGTGCAGGTTCTTAGGTTCCGGATGTTCTTTCTTCAATATTGGATCTTTTTTCTTAGTTTTTTGTTATGATTACATGTTTTTTCTTCGCTTCTTCCCTATTTGTCTTCATTTTTTGTTCTCAGTTGATAGACAATTTCCCTCGGTTTGAGGTTCCTTTTTTGTTTCTGTAGTTATCTCTATTTACAAGTTGTGCCCGATTCTCAACAAATCTATAACTGACTGAATACTGCGCTGGCTGACCTAAATTTACTTTTAAATATTTAAAATTTTATGAAGTTGCGAATGATATTTGAAGTAACTTAATGAATTCGATGGCTTCTACTGAACAACTGGGTGAATGGACTAATTAAGTAACCCCTAAGACTTTATAATCTGACTTTAGACAATCCTCTCTTGTTGAAAGTCATGGCATATAGTATGTAAATATCTTTTGAATGTATAACTTGGAATGTAAATTTCTTTTGAATGTATAAATTATTATGTAAATTTCTTTTGAATGTATAACTTTGAATGTAAATTTCTTTTGAATGTATAAATTATTATGTAAATTTCTTTTGAATGTATATAAATTAGCCGTGCTGTTCAAATAAAGAGTAGAGCAGAAGAGCTTTATAAGTGTAGCCGCAGTTTGTCTTCCTTTTCTTTCTTGCTTGATCACCCGAGGCAGCCCAAACTATATCAAAACTTTAGGTTAAAGTTTTTATTTGTTAAAGGTTTTTTTTTATTTTAACCTCTTATATCTTAACATTTTTTGGCGTCCCCGGGTGGGCTGCATTGGCTGGTCAAGTTGAGAAAAAAAGCCCTTTGTAGAGGTTGAAGAAAGTGAGAGAGCTCAGGTTGGGAAAAAGTCCGTTGTAGAAGTTGATGAAAAGGAAAGGCTTCTAGGAATATTATACGGTGAAAAAATGAAGAAGATTGATACATTAAAAAGGGCTAGAGCTCCCAAAAGAGCTATTTTTACTCGGTTGTCCACAGAGTTTTTGACTGAGATAGAGAAACTGGATTTCGATACAGAAAAATATAGAGCTAAATATAACCGAATTTATGCTCTCTCTAAGGAAATAAGTGAAATTGATTCAAGGTATCAGGGGCTCCTTCTGGAGGATGAAACCATAGCGGAGGTCAAAATCGAAGAAGAATTCGAGGGTTGTGAAAACTATGTTCAAGGGATGTTTGACATAGAGAATAAATATTTGTCTCGGTGTGAAACCGCGAGGTTTAGGGTCGACGGCTCATTGGTGGAGTCCGCGGCGAATTCGGTTGTAAATACCGAATCTAAAAGAACTATTGGGTTGCCAAAAGTGGAGCTACAAAAATTTAAGGGCAACCTAGGGGATTGGCTCTCAGGGTGGGGGCAATTTGGTAAAATTAATGCTAATGAAAAATATGAAGATGCAGATTTAAAGAATAAAGAAGATTCTGAAGCTGAGTCCAAAGGCGATAGAATAAGGGATTCGGAAGCTGAAACCAAGGGTAATGGAGTAAAGGATTCTAAAACTGCAATTAAAGGTTATGAATCGGTAAACAATTCTAGAGCGGTAGCTGAAGGCGCTGATCAAGTAAAGATTTCAGATGATGAAACTGAATCGACTGATGATAATGAGGAAAGAGTTGTCAAAGTTCAAGCATCGAGGAAATTGGTGGAAGCAAGACCAACTGGAGACACGGAATCTAAAATATAGGATAATTTTAAAGAAACAGAATCCCAAGAATTGAAAACCATAAATAAATCTGATTATGCAGAGAATAAAGACGATAAATACAACAAGGGAAAAGATCATGATGGAAATGAAGCGAAAAATATAGATGAAGAACATTGTACAGAGTCAAAGAACTTGGAAGAAGTAAAGCAGATAGATGTAGAACAAGGTACTGATTCAAAGGTGGCAGAAGAAAAGCTAGATGCAGAACAAGGTACTGATTCAAAGGTGGAAGAAAAGCTAGATGCAGAACAGGGTACTGATTCAAAGGTGGAAGCAAAAATTATTGATACAAAAGATTGGTTGAATGAAGGGTTCATCGAAGGAGTTAATGAAAATCCACCTGAGGTAAAAGGACACTATTTGCCCCGTCGCCTTTTGTTTAAGAGTGAATCCAAAACGACGCCTATACGGCCAGTATTTGACGACGCTTCCTGTCGAGGACATAACGGACTCTCCTTGAAACGGTATTTAAAGAGGGGACCCAATCTACTGCAAAGAATCCCTGAAATAAGGAAAAAAATTCGGGAAAATAAGTTTGGAATTTTGGGTAGACATAAGAAGATATTTAAAAATGATATCCATTAAGGAGAATGATCGGGACTACCTCAGATTTCTTTGGAAGAAGAGGATGGACGCTTATGAGGCAATATCCGGTGGTGTGTAAGGAGGATAAGGTCCAAACTGCATTGAATGTGTTGGTTGCAGGGGATGACTTGAGGGATCTTTGGAGCTGGATGTCTTGGGAATCCAAGATCCCATCGAGGTTGTCTCAAAAAAGAAAAGGGAAACTGAACTAGAGGAACATTTCATAAAAAATATAAAGAGGGATGAAGATCAACGATATTCAGTCGCGCTACCATGGAAAGGCGAAAGAAAATAATATACCCTCGAATTTAGAAATAGCGCAGAGGAGATTGGAAGAATGCACTAGTAAATTAAGAAAGGAGAAGAAGGTTGTTGAATATTCTACTATTCTTCAAGAATGGGAGAAAGAGGGCCTAATTGAGAGGATAGAGGAGAATAGGCCTCAAGAGAAGCGCCATTATTTACCGCATAAGCCGGTGTTCAGGGTTGATAGTAAGACGACACCTCTCCATCCTGTTTTCGATTACTCCTGCAGATCGTATAATGGTCTTTCTCTGAATGACTATCTAGAGAAGGAACCAAAGCCAGATGCTTCCAAAGCTGATTCCAAGAAGGCCTCTGCCACTTCCCTCCCAAAGCAAGAAGTCAAAAGATGAAATCCATAGACCTGGATATTAAGGCCATGGTGTACAGTCTTTCAGGAACAGAGCTGGACAACCTCTTTGAGAGAGAGGGCAAGATGGTGGCTCAGGACAAGCTGGAGAGGGAGAGGGTGGATGCCAAAAAACTCCATGGAGGAATATATATACGAGATGAGGGCAGGCCTGGAAGAGTTGCACAGGCCTTACGTGACAGAGAGTGACCGGAGTCACATAATGAATGTCTTGAGGGAGAAAGAGAACTGGTTCTATGACGAGGGGGAGAACCAGATCAAGAGTGGCTATGTTGCCAGGGTGGACGGGCTCAAAGGAAATTGAAGACCCGGTGGTGAGGTGAGTTGGGGAGTATACTGAGAGGCAGCCTGCGCTGGAGGAGCTGGGAAGGGTTTTGCAGCAGGTGCTCAGGGCTCTAGACATGTACGCAGCCAAGGATCCTGTGTACGATCACCTCGATGCAAAAGAAGATGTAGAAGGTGCAGCAGTGTGCCGAGGAGAAGATGGCCTTCCTGGATAAGAGCCTGGGCTCCCTGCAACGGTGTCCCAGATGTGGAACAGATTTTTATCTTTCTTGTTTTTACAAAAAAGAAAAGGTGGGGGTATGTTGAAAGTCATGGCATATAGTATGTAAATATCTTTTGAATGTATAACTTGGAATGTAAATTTCTTTTGAATGTATAAATTATTATGTAAATTTCTTTTGAATGTATATAAATTAGCCGTGCTGTTCAAATAAAGAGTAGAGTAGAAGAGCTTTATAGGTGTAGCCGCAGTTCGTCTTCCTTTTCTTTCTTGCTTTATCCACCGAGGCAGCCCAAACTATATCAAAACTTTAGGTTAAAGTTTTTATTTGTTAAAGGTTTTTTATTTATTTTAACCTCTTATATCTTAACACCTCTACCCTTAATCCATCCATGTATAAAACTGTATAGATGTCTGATAATTATGTATATTTATGTCAATTCTACTAAGTATTGTCTTTTAATAAAAAGAACTACTTGTTCTTAACTGTTGTATATAAGTTTATACTAAGCCCTTAATTTCTTTTCCCCCTTATTTGATACATTGTAAATAGCATTGTTGATTACTTGTACTATTACTGTTATTCCGGTATGTACCTTGCATTTTTTGCTTGGAGAATTTGTATAAGGCTAAAAGGCATTAATGAAGATTTTTATTGTATTTATAAGTTGTGATAATTTTGATAAAATTTCTCTTGTCATCCTTAGGTTTGTAAAACGACACTTGAAGTTACACCGCATGAGTTTCTTTTAAACGAAAAATCAAAATTTATTTCCTTAGGTTTGTTAATATGGTTGAATGGGGTGACTTTGAGTAATATTCTTTATTTAAAATAGGATCTTAGTTTGTTTTTGTTATGATTATATCTTTCTTTCTTCGCTTCTTCCCTATTTGTCTTTATTTTTGTTGTCAGTTGATAAAGCATTTGCTTCAGTTTGGGATTCCTTTTTTTGTTTCTGTGGTTATCTCTATTTACAAGTTGTGCCCGATTCTCAACAAATGTATAGCTGACTGAATACAGCGATGGCTGACCGAAGCTTTACGGAAATATTGTCTTTAGCGAGTTTATTCTTCTGACCTGTTGACATCTTTATTGATGATAGTATAAGGCTTTTTTGACAATATGACGGAAGTTACATTAAAAGAAGGTATTTGATATGAACAGGTCAACTATGTTATATATATATATCACGATGCACTAGCGCGCCATCTGTTATCAAATTACGAAACTATTTTAGATGCGTAATATTCTTTTTAAAATAAAACAATTTCTACTGCCCTTACTGCAATGGAATAATTAAAGGGAGCCATGATGAGCCAGGGCCTACCTTTAATTTTTCCATTGCAGTAAGGGCAGTAGAAATTGTTTTATTTTAAAAAGAATATTATGCGTCTAAAATAGTTTCGTAATTTGATATATATATATATATAACAGCGCGAAACGCGTTCGTGGATGGCTTTTCTTGATTTACCAAGAAATTGGGTTGGCCAAATATCAGGGAACAGGTTAAATCAACGTTTAGTTGATTTCTGTTCCACTAGATGGCGCTCTGCCATTTAAAATGCACATGTGCTTCTGGTCAGGATATGCTTCTTTATTTTTAATATATATATAGCCCTGTGCTTCTTTATATATACACCTATCCCCCGATTTACACGGTACTTGTTTTACACGTTTTCGCTTTTACACGGTTTTCCAAATAAGTTTTTTTTTAAATCGCATTATACTAAATGCTACTCTGATTGAACACATGCGCTGTGTACACATCTCACGAGGAATCCTGAGCTTATGTGCTGACTTGCTGCACACGCACACTGTGTCGGTATTTCTTCGCATAAAAATTTCGCGAAAATTTTTAATTTTCGATTTACACGTTTTTCTCAGGAACGTATCTACCGTGTAAATTGGGGGATAGTTGTATTAGATAGTAAAAAGGCCTATATTGGATTGAATAAAAGATTTATGCCAATATATGCCCTTTTATTATCTAATGAATTATGTATGGATTGCTCTATTTTCATATATACATATATATATTGTTACGACGCTTCTCAGCCGTCGATGTTTGCGTTCAAGGTTCTAAGAGAACAATGTGGATTCTTTAGGATACAGCTTAGTGCGGTACATTTATTGTAAGAGCTTTAAAGAGTAGATAAGTAACTATACAGTAGATGGACTTGCCTTCAATGCCGCTCCAGGTAGGTTCCTCCTCGTACTCCACTTGTTAATCCACACAGTCCCGGAGCCCACCTCCTCTGGCCAACTTGCCGCGTCTGTTGTCACCACCGCCGTTCTCCTCGCTGCAGGCCCCGTTGTCACCAGACAGACTTCTTCCCCCAGACTGCCATGTTTTCTCGGCACACACCAATCCCCGGCAGGCCGGCCAGCTGACTCGGCTGATCCCTTCCCCACGGCGGCGCCAGCTGGACTCGGCTGATCCCTTCCCCACGGCGGCGCCCGCTGGACTGCCCGACTGTCTGCCACCCCCCTCCCCTGGAATTTGTCAATCCACACTTCCCTGAAGGAGCCCCGGCATACCTTCTCTCTCGGCTTCCCCACGTCTTCTCTTCTATTTCTCTGCTGCATCGCTTCAATATATATAAGGCATATCCTGACCGATCACATGAGCATTCTACAAATCAGTGCGCCATCTAGTGGAACAAAAACCAACTAACTAAACGTTGATTTAGGCTTGTTCCATAATATTTGGCCAACACATTTCCTTTATAGATCAAGAAAAGCCAACCACGTAAGCGTTTCAAGCTGTTGGCCCTCGTCAGCGTGGTGTGGGCTGTACCTTAACAATCAAAATTTGGTCAAGAGGCTTTCTGATATATCAAGAAATGTTTTTATTGATCAATTTCTCCTGGCAAAAAAATCCATATATACAGTTAAACCTGTCTATAGCGCCCCCTCTTGGGAAACACCAAAATAGGGTGCTATAGAGAGGGGATGATATAGACAGGTCACTTTTAATGTAAATCGCATCGTACTACGTATTTAAAATCGGGCGCTATAGAGAGGAAGGCGTTATTTAGAGGTGGCGCTACAGACAGGTCACTTTTAATGTAAATCGCATCGTACTACGTATTTAAAATCGGGCGCTATAGATAGAAAGGCGTTATTTAGAGGTGGCGCTATAGACAGGTCACTTTTAATGTAAATCTCGCATCGTACTACGTATTTAAAATCGGGCGCTATAGAGAGGAAGGCGCTATTTAAAGGGGGCGCTATAGACAGGTTTAACTGTATATATATAGAGTTAGATTTATTTATGATGAAAATATTTGAAATTTAAAATATTAAGGCAATTTCTCCATAAAGATAGACTTTCATATTGGTAAGCTTCGTCCGTTCTTTCAAATCTTCAAAACTCAGGCTGCCTGTTTATTTTAGTAGTCACCAATCGTGGCGTTTCTTGTCTCCAGCAGAAATACCGTGAATTGTGGTAGCGATGGTTTCAAGACGCTTAAAGTCCAACACAACAGCCAATCAACGATCGAAGTGCTCCACCAATCAATAATCTCCACGTAGCAACATCTCCGTGACCTTACTGATTGATAAGTTCGCAGTGCGCATGTGCCAGATTGATCATCGTGCAACAGGTAAAGTGACTTCCCTCTTTCTGACTTGTAGATTTAAGAACTGCTGAGTTACTACAGTTCGTGGAATTGTCAATTTGAGACCTGCTGAGTTACTACAGTTATTAGAATTGTCAATCCTGTTGAGTTACTTGAGTTCTTGGAATTGCCAATTTGAAACCTGGAGAGTCACTACAGTTCGTGGAATTGTCAATTTGAGACCTGATGAGTCACTACAGTTCGTGGAATTGTCAATTTGAGACCTGCTGTGTTAGTACAGTTATTGGAATTGTCAATCCTGTAGATTTACTTGAGTTCTTGGAATTGCCAATTTGAAACCTGGAGAGTCACTACAGTTCGTGGAATTGTCAATTTGAGACCTGATGAGTCACTACAGTTCGTGGAATTGTCAATTTGAGACCTGCTGTGTTAGTACAGTTATTGGAATTGTCAATCCTGTAGATTTACTTGAGTTCTTGGAATTGCCAATTTGAAACCTGGAGAGTCACTACAGTTCGTGGAATTGTCAATCCTGCTTGGATAACTCTAGTTTTTGAAATTGTCGATTTTAGACCCGTTGAGTTACTACAGTTCGTGGAATTTTCAATTTGAAACCTGGAGAGTAACTACAGTTCGTATTGCCACGTGGAAAATTAGGGAAGACAAAAACTTCAGGAGGAGACAACAATTTATTTCAGGCAAGGACAAACTATGAATGGTAAACAAAAGATAAGCCACGAGGGAAATTTACAGAGTAGCAAAATATTAACATAAAAAAATGACCACTCTGTTAATAAAAATAATAAAATTAATAAAAAATTTGTTTAAAGTATAATTGTCAATTTGAGACCTGATGAGTTACTATAGTTATTGGAATTGTCAATCCTGTATATTTACTTGAGTTCTTGGAATTGTCAATTTGAAACCTGGAGAGTCACTACCGTTCGTGTAATTGTCAATCCCGCTAGGATAATTCTAGTTCTTGGAATTGTCGATATGAGACCTGCTGAGTTAATCAGTTCTTGGAATTGTCAATTTGAAACTTGCTGAGATAACTTAGAATTGTCAATTCGACACCTGCTGAGATATATTGAGTTCTTGGGAATTGTCAATTTGAAACCAGCTGGGATCACTTGAGTTCTTTGGAATTGTCAATTTGAAACCAGCTGGGATCACTTGAGTTCTTTGGAATTGTCAATTTGAAACCAGCTGGGATCACTTGAGTTCTTTGGAATTGTCAATACATTATCTCATTATTATTATTATTTTTAATATATCATGACGCGTTATTGTCATTATTATTTTTCACCTCAATTTTTAAAGTTGACAATGATGTCCATCCTTCTTGTTCCAGAACCTTCCTCTTTAGCGGCCTGTAACTCTATCCAATCCAGTAACAGAGGTCATGGCCCCACATTCTTCCTATTATTTCTATTCTCCTGTATCCACTTATGCATTCCTTCAAGACTTTATCCCGAAGAGCCCCAATGAAAATGCCTCACATATTTCCATTTTATTTCTGCTGACATTTTAAACAGGGATTGCACTCATGGACAAAATTTAAGACAATTGTATCGGGATTCAGACAATAACTCTTGAAAGATATTTGATACATTGTGACCTTTAGTGAAGATACACGAGATAACCAAGTGTGAACAAAATTGCCTCTGTTTCCATAAAAAAAAATAAATAAATAAAAACAGGTGACCTTTCTTAAATTTTGTCGATGAGTGTAAATAATTTGCTACACAGCTCTTTCTTTATTGAAGCTGTGACCTACAGATTGCAAATATTGTAGTTATTGACATGGATCTAACATGCTTCTGCCAAGGATTCCCTCGAAGTCTTGCGACCTGAAGAGCAACTTTGTCGTATCGTTAATATGAACATCGCCATCTTGGAGGGAAGTATTGAATATAACACAGCGGTGGAAACCATGGAGCCAGTCTCGAAAAACGTAGATCACAGCATTCATGTCCTTAAGCTCTTCTCGGCGATCTTCAGTTTGTCTTCCCTAATCTACCTAGCATCTCCACCAAAAATGTCACTTAGAAAATTAAGAAAAACAAACTTCAGGATTCACAGAAATTTATTTAAGTCACATAAACAAAAATTAATAAAATATAAGAAAATCAATGAGGGATGTTTACAGAGAGAGCATCAGAATATAAAATTGATAATCTATTAATAAAATAATAAATACGTTGCTACAATATTTTCAATACGTCTTTCTATTAGGTATTTATTAGGCAAGCATACGTATTAACAGAATGAATATAATTTATTTAGTTCGTCTCAATTTACAGGTGTTACATTCGAGCACAGCTCGCGAGTCACCTTGTCCTGGCTATTTACATATGGCGAGTTGGTGGAGTAGAGATGGCAGACCTTGCAGCTGTTGGGTGATGAGCTCCTAAGAGTCAGGTCGTCGAAATCGTGCATTGATATCTTCTTTATTTGAAGAATATCTTGTATAGTTGTATTTGATGAATTTTGTAGTTTAAGGTATAATTTCTAAACGGAAATTTGGTACATATCTTCTAGATTGGGTTGGTTTAAGTCTTCCTTCAGTATCTTGTTTGATAGGTTGAATCCTATACTTGTCCGAAGGCAGATATGAATATCATTTTAAAAACTCAACAAGTATTTATTTACTTATACTGATATTGGTCCAGGTTTCTTGGAACAGAATCGATTTGGCAATTTAGAACACCACTTTTATCAGAGCTCTAATCTCTCCACTTATCTCAACGTCGATAAACATTTGGACGTTTTTTTATATAAGGTCACTTTTCTATCTATCTGGGTTAATATATCCTCTACTTGATTGGAAGCCAATATTTTACCTAGAAGAAACAGACACTCATGGACAAAACTTAAGAGAGTGCAAAGTCGTTGATATCGCCGGTAATCTGTCTTTTTGAAGAAGACATAGTCAATTTTGTTCATACTTAGTTATCTTGTATCTTCAATAAAGGTCACTGTAATATCTTTCAGAATTATTATCTGAATCCTGATATACTTGGTAAAAAGTATAACTTCCTTAAGTTTTGTCTCCATGAGTGTATATATGTTTGTCTTTAATAAAGGTCACTGTAATATCTTTCAGAGTTATTGTCTGAATACCGATATACATGCTAAAAGGTACAACTTTCTTAAGTTTTGTCCATGAGTGTATATATGTGTGTCATCAATAAAGGTCACTAATATCTTTCAGAGTTATTGTCTGAATCCCGATATACATGCTAAAAGGTACAACTTCCTTAAGTTTTGTCCATGAGTGTATATATGTGTTTCTTCAATAAAGGTCACTGTAATATCTTTCAGAGTTATTGTCTGAATCCCGATATACATGCTGAAAGATACAACTTCCTTAAATTTTGTCCATGAGAGTATATATGTGTGTCTTCAATAAAGGTCACTGTAATATCTTTCAGATTTATTGTCTGAATCCCGATATACATGGTAAAAGGTACAACTTCCTTAAGTTTTGTCTATGAGTGTATTTTGTTACTAAGCAACTTTTTTGAATTGTCTGTTTTTATGCAAATAAATTAATTTTTTGATTAAAATAAATTATCCCTTGTTTTTCCTCTCATTTTTCTATATGTAATAAACTTATTTTACTCTTAAGAAAATCCTGTTGAAAATTGTATTTATCAATAATACAGTTAAACCTGTCTATAAGCCCCCCCCCCCTCTTGGGACTCACCAAAATAGGGCTCTATAGAGAGGGGATGCTATAGACAGGTCACTTTTAATGTAAATCGCATCGTACTATGTATTTAAAATATGGCACTTTAGAGAAGGAGGCGCTATTTAGAGGGGGCGCTATAGACAGGTGTAACTGTGTACCTTAAATATGTCAATAACCTTTTGAGAGATATTTGAGCTGACAGAAAATTTAATTAATACCACGTTAATCAATACAAAAAAGCTTATCTAGAAAATGTTATGTATTTATATACGTTTTTTTTTCAATCTTGTCAACTAATTAATATTAGATGGCGTGTGACAAATATATTCAATAACGGTTCACTGTGACACTCAATAGGAAAATAACAATAATGGCAAAGATTAGCGGACAAATATTGCCAATATAAAGAAATCAGAAGATTTCAAGGTCGAAACACATGAAGACAACAGCTGATTGGCTAACATGAGGTGGTAGATAATAGCTATGCAAATCTCATTAGTGTCCAGCACGCCATGTGTCAGTTCGTCAACACGTTACAGGTCTTGCACCATTTGACTACATTCTCTCTGAGAACAGAGCAGACAACAAAAATCTCAATTTACAATATCAAATCTGTATTCAATACCAAGTGAAGAGTATAGAATTATAAAAAAAGTCATAAAACACTGTAACTCTTTTTGTTAATTGATTAGCTTTCGGACAAGCTACGCTTCAACTATCTCAAACGTATAATGCTGCGCCAAGTTGCGGTTTAGCAGACTCTTCAGCCTTGATTCTCTCCTCAGACATGTCTTGCATCTTTCAGAGCGTGTTTCAACTATCCTACAAGGTTTTATTTATCATGAAGAGTAAAGCCCTCCCATTAATATATCATTGCAGTAAGGACAGTAGAAATTTATTATATTTCAAAAAGAATCATACGCATCAAAAATAGTGAGAATCAGTTAAAGGACATAATCGAACAACGGAATGATGAAACTATCCTTAGGACCCTATATAACCGAGGGATGACCATTAATGATGTCGCGTATGCGGTCCTGTATCTTAGGGAGAGTTTCCTCGCGGATACCTTACCTAAACACAAGATTATTCTTGTCAATTTCTTCAACACAGTCATCCAGCATGCTGGGGACACGGATTTCATAACTCGCAAGGGCCTGACTGACCTCAAGACGATTCTAAGCTCCTGATAGGATTCAGATGTACCTTCGGAGAAGGCCTCGTCTGGTGTATATATTTTCTCTACTATTTTAAACTCTGTAAACTCTCTCTTGACCATTGACTAGATGTCAATAAACCATTTTTAATTGTCAATAAAAAAGTTTTAATTTCTTATAACAGATGGCGAGTTAATGTATCATAGAAATATATTCGTGCCATAGAATATTACATGGCTTCCTAACATGGCCCATATGGTATAACTTTAATACCTAATTATCAAATTTATTCATACATAGGGTGAAAACGACATTTTCATAAATTGATATTGAGATAATTATAGCTTTTATTCAACGATATCGTTTTGTATATAGGTTTGAATATATCGATTTAATTAATATTTGGACGCCGGTTGTCATAGCAAACTCTTTGAATGACATTTTAGTTGAATACATTCCATAGGAACAATTCCGGCGGCAAATATGAAGTTAGATATTGTACTTCTTTGAGGTTGAATATAAATGGACAAAACTTAAGGAAGTTGTACCTTTTACCATGTATATCGGGATTCTGACAATAACTCTGAAAGATATTACAGTGACCTTTATTGAAGACACACATATATACACTCATGGACAAAACTTAAGGAAGTTGTACCTTTTACCATGTATATCGGGATTCTGACAATAACTCTGAAAGATATTACAGTGACCTTTATTGAAGACACACATATATACACTCATGGACAAAACTTAAGGAAGTTGTACCTTTTACCATGTATATCGGGATTCTGACAATAACTCTGAAAGATATTACAGTGACCTTTATTGAAGACACACATATATACACTCATGGACAAAACTTAAGGAAGTTGTACCTTTTACCATGTATATCGGGATTCTGACAATAACTCTGAAAGATATTACAGTGACCTTTATTGAAGACACACATATATACACTCATGGACAAAACTTAAGGAAGTTGTACCTTTTACCATGTATATCGGGATTCAGACAATAACTCTGAAAGATATTACAGTGACCTTTATTGAAGACACACATATATACACTCATGGACAAAACTTAAGGAAGTTGTACCTTTTAGCATATATATCGGGATTCAGACAATAACTCTGAAAGATATTACAGTGACCTTTATTGAAGACACACATATATACACTCATGGACAAAACTTAAGGAAGTTGTACCTTTTACCATGTATATCGGGATTCAGACAATAACTCTGAAAGATATTACAGTGACCTTTATTGAAGACACACGATATAACCAAATGTCAACAAAATTACCTCTGTCTTCTTCAAAAACAGACGACCGGCGACTTTTCACTTCCTTAAGTTTTGTCCATGAATATATGCAAACATGATAATGTTTAAATCATTTTTTAAATACTCTGTCATATAGATCCTTCCTTATGGGTTCTGTGACCCACAGGTTGCAAGTGACATGGATATCTTGCGTATTTCGTTTAAGTTTTCCTTCAGTGTCTTGAATATGTTCTTTTTCTTGCGGCGTGAAGAGACCTATATGGATAGAATGGGCCAGGATGTGTCAAATATTTGTGATATAACATATAACAAACAACAACAACAACAACAAAAAGCTTTATTAAGACAATTCAGTCTTACACGGATTCTCCAAGCACAGAAATGTAGGGTACATACAAGAATAGCCGTATTAACAACAACAAAAGTACCTGTTATGACCCTTTGGTCTTATACAACTTCTCCAAGTAGAAGAGGGTATATACAATAGTTACAATAATGCTATTTACAACGTGTCAAGGAAGAGAGAAGCAAAAAAGGGCTTGCTGGGGAACTAGGGTATTATCATGGGTAGATGTTATTATATCTCTTGAGGAAAGATCTCGCGACAATAAAGTTGAGATATCCAGCAGGTTAAGAAAGTCTCCAAGGTGGTTAATGCGAATGTTTAGTTCACCATATAAATTATCTCCAGTCCATTGTGTATCTTGATCGTGATATATATATTCTTTAGTTGATGTTCGTTAGGAGGTAGATACGTAAAAGTTATACAAGTCAGCAATGAATCTATGCTTGGGTTCATTTTAAGTAACCGAAATCCAATTAGTTTTCTCTTCAACATTGTCCAGTATGTGTTTATTTTTGATATAAATTCCCACAATGATGTCTTCAGAGCTTCTTCCCTGACCCGAGATTTTTCTGGCAAGTGATTGGTAAAACCTGGAAATTCTCGAGTTTTAGATCAAATTGGCACTAAGTTTCCGTTATAGCAAATATTTCAAATTGTTTTAAATAATTAATGAAAGGGAAAACGTATAAATTGGAAAAATTCCAATACATAATTATTACATAATTGTGACCAAGGTTTAATAGTTGTTAAATCGAGTAGTTTAGTTTTCCATTCCTATTAGCTATATGTGATTGATGGTGATATTTTCTTGCCTGTAAAAAGAGATATGATGTGATCCTTCCAGTTCCTTTCTGAGTGTTTGCTATATCTCAGTTCCTTCTGAACTCATGATCTTATCATTTATAACTTGGTAAACAGTACTTCCCACAATCAACTTGCTATCTCGAAGTCTAGATGAGATTCCTTTAGCCAAAAGTTCTTTTCTCTTATTAATCAACAATCGACGCTGTTCTCTAACTTTTAAGGTGTAATCCTTATTTATGTAAATCCTTAATTGCTTAAGCTTGAATGCATTCCTAAATAATTTTATTCTGTCTTCATATTTGGGTATTTCAACCAGTAGGGGTGCGCTCGGCCTTTTAGATAATCGATGACATTTAAGGATGTTAATTTTCTCGGAGATTTGCATATTATCCGTAATTATCTGTTTTATTTTTGCGAGAGATTCATCGCTTGTTTCATTTTCTTTCTTTTCGACTCCGTAAAAAATTAAATTACTTTCTCTCATTTTCATCTCCGTGAAATCTATTCTTTTCTCAATTTCTTGGATCCTTTCAGAATTCTTCGAGACAGATTTTACCGTGTTTTCCATAGTATTCTCCAGTTGTTGTATACGTCGATTTAATTTATCAACTCCTTGCTCTATAGAAAGTAATCTTGTCTCTAATTATCTCCCCAGTTATCCATTTTAGTTGAGATTGCACCAATCAATTGTCGAATATCACCTTCCATACATGACTCGAGCGTAGTTTGCCTAGTTTGCCTAGTAGGCCTAGGTCCCGGGTTTTGCTCTATGCCAGATATCAGTTTATCCCCCCAGTTATCCATTTTATTTGAGATTGCACCAATCAATTGTCGAATATCACCTTCCGTACATGACTCGAGCGTAGTTTGCCTAGTGGGCCTAGGTCCCGGGTTTTGCTCTATGCCAGATATCAGTAATAACATCAAAATTATACATCTAAGCTTTGGCCTTCTGTACTGAATCTGAATCTTGAATTTCAGATTCTCAACATAACCCAGATCCACTGCCAAACTATAATTTGCACAATTTTCACACGAATCAAAATTGCATAGATAAAAGTTGGGCGAAGCTTGTTTCGCTGTAAATTTAAATAAATTATGATAAGAATTACAATTGGCCTCATATTATGAAGATATAAATTTACCAATATCACCTCAATAAAAAAAATAGCTATTTTTTATAAAGTACGGCGAAAAAGCTTTAAAAATAAATTACCTAGCAGGAGCTGTCGTTTCACGCAACCTTTCCCTTTGGCCACCGATATAACATATAAGGAATAAACATTAAAACATTCATACGTTCCTTTCTTATTTATTTTGTTATGTTTATAAACGTTTACTATAACGTATTTCTTACTCTTCACACTGTGAAAAAAACAAGAACAAAAGTAAAACACTTCTACTAAGTGCAAGTAGCTAAACTGCTCTGGTATACAAGTTGAAAAGTCAAACTGTTTTCTCTCCATGTTTAGATATGTGGTACACTTAGAGTAAAAGCAGTTCACTAACTACCCACCATGATTATCATTGGGATATAAGTACCACTACCACTATATCAACAAAATATCTACTATCAATACACAATATAATAATGGAATAGCGACGCCTATCAAAATTCTACTTAATCAGAGTAAATATAACAGACTTCGGTCAAAATAGGAAAAATCAATCACAGAAATCACTCTATCGACATAAGGACTATTGACAATCAATAGTCGTTGAAACATATCATTTTCTTATAATATTCTTTTTTATGGAATTGGTTTATATGTATTCCTAGAATATTGAAAAGTAATTGTGTGTGTAATCTGTTAATGGGGAAAGTACTGTGTATTTCCAAAAATTGCCGCTAGTGGCGCTACCAAGCTAGAACGCAATCCTTGACATTTTGCTTGTCTTGGCTGGGTTATCGAAGGTGACATTTATTGATTTCGGATCACCGACCGCAATTTATAGATTTGCATTCCGGCTACTGGCGTAGATAGCAGGTTGGTACGTCAGCCGATAGTTGTTTTCCCGCTCTTTCTTAACCCTAATTTTGTATGTGATTTTATCGTTTGCTTTCAAATTATATATATAGGTATGAACAAATTTATACTTTACACATCGATATGTTTGTACTAAATATGTTCCCACTTCAGATACTGGGCGTAAATAGCAGGTTGGTACGTCATCCGATAGTTGTTTTCCCGCTCTTTCTTAACCCTAATTTTGTATGTGATTATCGTTTGCTTTCAAATTATATATATAGGTATGAACAAATTTATACTTTACACATCGATATGTTTGTACTAAATATGTTTCCACTTCAGATACTGGGCGTAAATATCAGGTTGGTGCAGCCGATAGTTGTTTTCCCGCTCTTTCCTAACCCTAATTTTGTATGTGATTATCGTTTGATTTCAAATTAGGTATACACAAATTTACTTTACATATGAATATTGCACCAAATATATTCGCACTTCAGATACTAGCCTTGGTAGATGGTAGGTACGGCAGCCGATAGTTGTTTTCCCGCTCTTTCTTAACCCTTATTCTTATTAGTACGCCCTGGTTTCAAATTAGCCATATTGTTGACTTTGCTTAGAATTTTTTTATGGAACTGATTCCAATAATTATTAATTAAACATTATATTTATTGATTTTACAAGAGAGAGAAAAAATATAAAAGGAAAACTAATATTGAAACAAAGGAACTTTTTTTTCTTGGTTAGCGCCTATTTACCTGTGAGCTTACACACACTCTGTGTGGTATCAATTAATTAATATATATACAACACATATGCACTTATTTACTTTAAATGCATATGTTTATACTCTAATTGTATCCATACACTTCAAATACTATGGCTAAATTGGAGAGTAGTGGACTTCAGGAATTTGTTTAACCACGGAGATAAGCACCACCACAACCACTATGGCTTTGATAGAGAGGTTTTTGTGAGGCAAACGATAGTTCTTTCCCTCTTTTTTTAACCCTAATTTTTCCTGATCGTTTGGTTTCAAACAGTGTTGCATACATTTTTATTAACATAATGCACTAGCTTGCCATCTTTTTATAAGAAATTCAAACTTTTTTGACGCGTATATGATTATTTAAAAAATAAAACAATTTTATACTGTTATAAAATAAATAAAGCTTCCAGGGTTAAGTTTCTTGTTCAAATTTTATTTTCAAGTTTTCGGACTTGTCAGTCCTTCAACAGGATTATCACGATAAAAAATTGATGATATATACTATTTTTATATACAAGTCAATTTTTACATATTTAATTATTAATGATATTGAGAGAGGAGAAAATATATATTACATTCTTTGTGTGTTATAAATAATTTTATTAAATAAAAACAAACGATAGCAATGCGTCTCTTTATACTTAATAAACAAATAATCCCCTTTATGGTTTTACTGAGAAACCTGATCATGGAATGGCAACCTTTGGTGCGTGATCTGAGTAGGTCCCAATTCATTGGGACCTACTCAGATCACGCACCAAAGGTTGCCATTCCATGATCAGGTTTCTCAGTAAAACCATAAAGGGGATTATTTGTTTATTAGTATAAAGAGACGCATTGCTATCGTTTGTTTTTATTTAATAATTTATAGCAATTCTTTTGTCTATATATAAATAATTTTATACTGTCCTTACTGCATTGATTAAATTATAATAGGAGGGTGTAGATCTTCATTATAAATGATAAACTGGCGACATCGCTGGGAGGGTTAATCACTGATGAACCAGGCCGTTCCATTAATTTATCATTTCAGTAAGGGCAGTTGCTTTGGCAAAATACAAGATAATTAAACAAAAAATAAGAAAAGTTCAAAATGTGAAATAAACTCTGAGAGAAAACTGACAAAAACTATAACAAAACACTATAAAGGAATGGCAATATATCCAGATGGCTCAAGAACCTGCAGGACATGCAACAACTGTCCTGGTGTGGAACTAACACCTACCCACATATTCTCATGCCCAGCAATGGCCGCAGCCTTGCAGAAAATTGACATAGACCCAGAGCAGCAGCTTTACACACCCAAGATAGTGGACATTGCTGCTGCTATAATAGAGATGCATGGAGACATCTGAGGCTCTTCATTGGACACGACACAACAACAGAAAATTGACATAGACCCAGAGCAGCAGCTTTACACACCCAAGATAGAGGAACATAGTGACCGCTATGATAGAGATGCATGGAGACATCTGAGGCTCTTCATTGGACACGACACAACAACAGAAAATTGACATAGACCCAGAGCAGCAGCTTTACACACCCAAGATAGAGAACATAGTGACCGCTATGATAGAGATGCATGGAGACATCTGAGGCTCTTCATTGGACACGACAGCAACAACAGTAAGGGCAGTAGAGAAATTTGTTTACTTTAAAAAGATTCATAGGCGTCAAAAATAATTTAAATTTATTATAAATTATGTTTTCGGTTTGTTATAGCATAGAGAGCTCTAATTTATCCTGTTATTTCTGAAACTTATTTTTGTTTTATCATTTGATATCAAAATATATGTGTGTGTGCAATTTCGATTTTATTTATTTTTACTCTCAAAATCTTTGAATACCAGTTACTCTTAATTACAATGTATACATTTCATTACTCAATATTGATCGTGATTAGCTTTTTTTTTAAATCTTCATTTGCAGATAATCCGTGGTAAATCCATGTATAATAAATTTATTTTCCTCCAATTTACCCAGACTAATCTATTAGCTTGATTGTCTTTATATAATTTTTCCTGTATTTCAGCATGTATATCGGGATTCAGACAATAACTCTGAAAGATATTACAGTGACCTTTATTGAAGACACCCAATGGTAAAAACCGTCTACCGTCACAAGTTTAAAAACAATTATTTCAAAATTGACAAAGCATAATTTCTATTAGAGATTATATACATAAGGCAATAAGGCCAAATATAAATAAATACAGGGTGTACCAGGTAAATTGGGAATTTCAACAATGGTATTTTAACTGAAATTTTTTGCAAGTAAAAATTGAAATATCCGAATGAAATTTGACACAGTAGTAGATAAAAGGATATAGGTTTTATTTATTCAATGTAGTTTCCATTATTAGCAACATCAGTCTCGAGGCGAGTGCGGAATGAAGCACAGGCCTTGGCGACGATGACCTTGTCCATTTGGGTCATCACCGTGTGAACTGCTTTCTTGACAGACTGGATGGTGGTATGAGGAGCTTTGTTGACATCTCTCTCAACAACGCCCCATACATAGTAGTCGAGGGGATTGCAATCTGGAGAATTAGGGGGCCAAATATCAGGACCCCAGTGACTAGGGACGTTAAGTGTCAGCCACGATTGTGTCTTTTTTGCCTTATGGGCTGGAGCTGAGTCCTGTTGGAAGACATACTTCTTTCCTGCGGCCACCATGTCCATCCAAGGCTTCACAACGGTCTCCAGAACATTGATGTAGGTGTCAGCGTTCATCCTAAGGCCCTTCTCAAAGAAATGGGGAGGCATGACATCACCTTCACTGCTGATAACGCCAAGGACCATTACGGAGGCAGGAAATTTCGTGTGCATCACGACAGGTATCTCTGAGGGGTCTTTACAGATCCAGCGATCATTCCTGGGATTTACCTTTTGGTCCACGTCAAAGTTCCTTTCGTCAGAGAAGAACCTTAGCATGCCAAAAGAGTCGTGTTTCAGGTTGTTGAGGAGGGCAGCAGCCTTTCCTTTTCTGTTATTCTTCATATTCTCAGTCAGCAACTGACCTTTCCGAAGGGCATAAGACTTGAGACCAAGGTCCTCATGGATAGTTCTGACAATTGTCATAGAGCCAACGTTCATTTCCTTGGCTATGGCCCTCATGCTCTTCCCAGGGTTTCCATCAATCTTCTCCTTGACATTTTTGACAAATTCTTCGTTTCTTACCCTGTCCGATCGACGCGAGTGCTTTTTCCTTGTAGCTATCCCCTCTTTGTTACTGTCGGCCTCATCAAACTGCTTCTTGACACGATAAATAGTGGTTTTGGGCAACTTAAGAAAATCCACTATCTCTTTGGGGCTCCTTCCGGCGCGCAGAGCAACGATGATGGCAGCTCGATTTTCAAATTCTCGGTTACTCTTCATCACTACACTGCGCACACATGTACTGTTGCATTTTACATGAATATGGCTACGTAATGAAAAAAAAAATAAGTTTTTAATCTCAAGTAGTTTTTGTTTTATGGACTGTCAAAGTTAGTCCCAATTTACCTGGTACACCCTGTAGTATGTAACGTTTAGATAACAACGCTGTTACCGAAACGCCACACATTATTTATTTATTCGGATTTTGTCTTATTACCTTGTGATTACTTCAAAATTTTATTATTAAAATGAAAGGCCATTTCTCCCGTCAATATAAACGTCAAAACTAGATGCCATCTATTGACCGTCTCTTCAAACTAGTGGCTTCAGATCGGCGACAAAGTCACAATCTAAGCTTTGAACAATTCAGAATCCCCAGATGAAGAGGATGATTTCAGGCTAATAGCCTTCGTCAATCCTGGGTGAGCTTCGATTTCATGAAAACCACGCGAAATTCTTGAAATCTTCAGAATTATCCAAATAAATTATTGATACAGATATCAGCGTGAACTTCCAATCAAAGCTAACACTCCCTAAAAAGGCCATGAAGTCATTCCAAAGCAAATCAATCAGGTAAACCAACGCCATGGAACTTTCAGGGGAAACGTGTTGAATCAGGTGTGTTGGTATTGATCGATAGACGGGGTCACGCAACAAGTGAGTTGGTATGTTTCTGTCTGGACCTTTTTTACTTGTCCCTCTGTCTGTCTGTCTGGACCTTTTTTTACTTGTCCCTCTGTCTGTCTGGAGCTTTTTTACTTGTCCCTCTGTCTGTCTGTTTGGAGATTTTTTCCTTGTCCCTCTGTCTGTCTGTCTGGACCTTTTTTTCCTTGTCCCTCTGTCTGTATGTCTGGACCTTTTTTTACTTGTCCCTCTGTCTGTCTGTCTGGAGCTTTTTTACTTGTCCCTCTCTCTGTATGTCTGGAGCTTTTTTACTTGTCCCTCTGTCTGTCTGTCTGGACCTTTTTTACTTGTCCCTCTGTCTGTCTGTCTGGACCTTTTTTACTTGTCCCTTTGTCTGTCTGGACCTTTTTTACTTGTCCCTCTGTCTGTCTGGACCTTTTTTACTTGTCCCTTTGTCTGTCTGGACCTTTTTTACTTGTCCCTCTGTCTGTATGTCTGGACTTTTTTTTACTTGTCCCTCTGTCTGTCTGTCTGTCTGGGCCTTTTTTACTTGTCCCTCTGTCTGTCTGGACCTTTTTTTACTTGTCCCTCTGTCTGTATGTCTGGACTTTTTTTTAGTTGTCCCTCTGTCTGTCTGGACCTTTTTTACTTGTCCCTCTGTCTGTCTGGACCTTTTTTACTTGTCCCTTTGTATGTCTGGACTTTTTTTTACTTGTCCCTCTGTCTGTCTGTCTGTCTGGGCCTTTTTTACTTGTCCCTCTGTCTGTCTGGGCCTTTTTTACTTGTCCCTCTGTCTGTATGTCTGGACCTTTTTTTACTTGTCCCTCTATCTGTATGTCTGGACCTTTTTTACTTGTCCCTCTGTCTGTCAGTTTGGAGCTTTTTTACTTGTCCCTCTGTCTGTCTGTCTGGAGCTTTTTTCTTTGTCCCTCTGTCTGTCTGTCTGGAGCTTTTCCCTTGTCCCTCTGTCTGTCTGTATGTCTGGTGCCTTTTCCTTTGTCCCTCTGTCTGTATGTCTGGACCTTTTTTACTTGTCCCGCTGTCTGTATGTCTGGACCTTTATTACTTGTCTCTCTGTCTGTCTGTCTGGAGCTTTTCCTTTGTCCCTCTGTCTGTCTGTATGTCTGGAGCCTTTTCCCTTGTCCCTCTGTCTGTATGTCTGGACCTTTTTACTTGTCCCCGCTGTCTGTATGTCTGGACCTTTTTTACTTGTCCCTCTGTCTGTCTGTCTAGAGCTTATATTTGTATATATTGAGAGTAGACCACGATGGATGTGTGTCACAGTGAGATGTGGCCTCCAGACAGGGATGGCTGATGGGGTGCGGACTCACCAAGACCGAAGGCCTGTCCCCGGCCGATACAGAGACCATGGTCCGCAGCGATGCCAACGGGACAACCTCCACTGACGCTCCAGCTGCTCCAGAAGGCATCGTCCGGAACCATCCACCTAAAAGGTTCCAGGTGAGTACCGTGCTGAGATTCCACAGTGTAAAATCCAATAAACTGAAATAATTTTACTTTTCTTTCTGAATATTCTGTGAAACGATAAAATGCCCATCCTGTTGACATATATTACGCATTTTAATAAAATTAATAAGGAATCTAGGGCTAGGTGTTTCTTTTTACAATTTTTTATTTCTCGATATTTCAGGCTAACATGACCTCCAACACGGATACATAGAAGTATTACTTGAAGTAATGGGGGGTCGGTGGAAGGAAGGTCTAAACCGTTGGTTTTCGACCGCTACGACCCGGGTTCGATTCCCTCATTGGACACTTTTTTTTTCTGATAAAAAAATGCTCCAATGGCAAAATTCCAACCCCACCAGCGAGTGCAAGTAACCAAACGGGGCTCTGGCACATTTGTAAGTGCAAGTCGAACTGCTTTTCACATGTGTAGACATATGGTGCTCTTACAGTAAAAGCAGTCGCCTACTTCTACCCACCATGATTATCATGGTCTGTACCACGTGTACTAGGGATAAGCAGAGAGAAGACTTGAAGTAATATTTGAAGGGTATGTTAGGCGTGTTGAAGGGCATATTATCCCAAAATACACCTATCCCCCGATTTACACGGTACTTGTTTTACACGTTTTCGCTTTTACACGGTTTTCCAAATAAGTCTTTTTTTTTTTGTTTTTATCGCACTATACTAAATGCTACTGTGATTGAACACATGCGCTGTGTACACATCTCACGAGGAATCCCGAGCATATGTGCTGACTACATATTTTAACCTGTCAATGCATTTTATTTCTGTGTACACCTATCCCCCGATTTACACGTTTTTCTCAGGAACGTATATACCGTGTAAATCGAGGGATAGGTGTATTGAGAAATAAAAAATCTATAAAAGAAACGTAGCCTTAGATTCCATATTGATAATCAGAGAGACCACTTGAAGTAATACTTGAAGGGCATGTTAGGCGTGTTGAAGGACATATTATCCCAAAATATTGAGAAAAAAATCTATAAAAGAAACATAGCCTTAGATTCCATATTGATTTTATCAAAATGTAAAAGCAAGAAAGAATATTTATCATTACGTATTATTCTCCCATGAGAGTTGATCTAGAAACATGGCTGAAATCGGCCTCTTCAGGAGGTATCCTCTTATTAGAGATTCTATCATGTGAAATCTACTCTAATGAGTAATCTTTCAATTGAAATTGAGTCTTTTATAAGAGATCATCTTCAGGAGAAGACTATGTTTATTCTTCTTGTCTTCAATTCTTCAATCTTGATCATTCAAATCAATGCCATTAGATTAAAAAAAAAAACAACTCAAAACTCTCATCTGAATACCAAGCTTTAGGTGCCATGGCTCTCAGAGTAATCAATGGTGATTCCGATATCACAAAAGCTTACAGTACGTTTTCTTCTTCTTCCTTATCTCCACTCAAACATATTAGGGTATCAAGTTGTGACCCTTGATAGTGTCTGTTTGACAACCATCATGACTGGGTAAAGTAGAATACGTCTGCCTTTGTCATTAAGACTGGGAGCACTACTCAGTGGCAGGCTGACTTAGCTCCAAAAGAAATGGCCATCTCTGACATGAGGAACAAACACCATGTACAGCCGCTCCTAACATGGAGTACAAATACTGCTCATCCTGTATCCCTGGATCAGGAGCCCTTACAGGGTACTATCAGCCAGGCCAGCTGAACCCAGGTTTTTTAGCGAGCTTGTTACTGCTCCCCCTCCTCCTTTTAATCCGGGCTTGGGACCGGCAAAAGCGGAGTTTTACAGTATGTTGAGATGTTGAATGATCTATGAATCCATTCTGGTAATAAGAGCTTTCAAACTTCAATTAGTATTTCACTCTCCGCATAGCTTATATACATTATTACAGGATTGTGGATTTAGACAAATTACAAAATCAAAAGACACCGCAATTCTTTTTGTTTACTTGATTAAAGGAAGCTTTCGAGCAAGCCCTTCTTCAGAAAGAAAGGTAAAGCGAGATAGATGTGTAGCACTATAAGTTAATGTTGGTATTTTACATAGATAGTATCAACATCAGTAGTAGATGATCTAGTGGTAGGTAGATAGACAGTACTGCCGAGCACTGGCAGTACTGGGTGTGTTTCAGAAATTGGAAGATCAGCCCTCCCCTTCTATCCCAAGCGACATAGAGAACCAAGCAACAAGGCCTAAGGTACAATCAGGGATAAACAAAATCACAAATTTCTTTCTTTTTCACAACTAACCAACATTTTCACTGTTATTTGAAACTTTCTGACACTATCATTTGTTTCAGATCAGTCCTGTATACGAAGAAGAAGATGAATCTGCTAACATTGATGAAATTCTACAGAATATTGATGAAATAGAAGAAAATGCTGTTGAAGAAGATGTTGAGAAAGTTCTACAAGAAGTTGAAGAAACACAAGAAGAAACGGAAGAACTAGCAGTAGAAGAAAATCAAGAAGAAAATGAAGAGGAAGCTAAAGAAGAAGAAGAAGAAGGTATAGAGAATCCTGAAGAAAACGCCGAAGAAATGGATCTAGAGATTGTGGAAGTAACAGCAGCTGAAGAAGAAGAAGAGAATCCACCTGATCAAGAAGAGATTGATAATGCTGCGGAAGAAATAGTAGAAGAATGATCCATTGTTTTATTATCATTAATGTCTTTGATGTTTGTAAATAAATATTGCAGATACGTTTTGGGATCTCTTTCCTTATACTAAATGATTGAAAATGACACCTATGTATAGTTTGTTGTTGTTAGTGTTCATTAAGTCGACTTTTGGTAACTATAAGGACAAATATTCTCCTATTTTATCTGTTAATTACCATCACTCACAACTCATCTAGTTAACTTCTGGTAGCTTTCTTGATTCCTTCCATCCAGCTCATTACAGGTCTTCCTCTTTTTCTTTTCTCAAATTTTCCCAACATCAACGTCTTTTCTAAACCATTTTCTCTCAATATATTTCCAATGTAGATAAGTCTTTGTTTACATATTTGGGATTCTAAGAATCTACAAGAAAGGTGAGGTCTAGTTCTATCAAGATTACATAATTTCCTCCCAGGAAACTTCCATAAATCGTTAGTGAGTTTTACGACCGCCACCAGACACCGACAAACAGGCCTGACAAAAACAGATCATATCTCCCACTCTTGTAGAGCAGACACCTTCCTGGACCTTGCCGCGTCTTCGGTCGCTGGATTCTCTCAGGTGCTATCCAACATGCCTCGTTCTTTGTGTTATCCATAGACGCCTGAATTCACTTGGCTCCATGACTGTCAGTACGACATATATATATATTTCACCTTTTTTAAAATAACGAATCCATAGATTTGAGGTGTAATAGGATTCAGAGGGAGACAAGAAAGAAGAAGATCCCTACTCCTGGTTATTGAGCATCGACAGTGTGTATATGGCATCACTCTACACGCACCTAAAAAAAACTGACTTTCAGGGATCGATCCCATGTTGAATTAAGCGCATCACTTTAGGGGGAACGAAATAACAGTACTCGAGAAGTAAAATAGATGTAGATAGCATGTGTATTGTAGACACGGCAGTACAGGTTGGTTTGTCAGGCTACGCAGTAGAGCACCTCGTCTCCCAAGTTGACAATGCCAGTCTGCTCGGCCTGATGCAATGTTCCCAGCCGGGCGAAGCCTCGGTAGTGTCGCCGGATGACCGGCATGGAGATTATGGTACGCTTCACCTCGTCGGCAACCTCGGACGGTGGGAAGGTGTCCAGAGTGCTCTCAGACACCGAGTGGACAGCTGGGGTTACGGGATACTCCTCCCGCATGCTCGGTACCCGGCTTAGGGAGGTCACCTGCCCGATACACACCGAGGCCCAGCGTCGCTCGAGATAGGCTGGACAGTCTTCAAGGAGAATGTTGTAACGTACATCCGCGATGGTCAGTTTCTCCTTATGCTTGGTGTTATAGCTAGCTAGCGATTCCCTTGATAGGATCATGACATGCTGAGGTTTATCCGTTCCTTCAGCATCGTGAGGATCCAGTAATCGTTGGACGATTCGAAGATGGGAATTGTTGAGATAGGCTTGGAACCATGAGGATGCTCCATCACCGCAATCGACACCTACAACGTGGTGATCATAAAATCGAATGGTGACAAGCTTGCTATCTGAATCGAGATCAGGAATGATGTCTAGTTTGAGGATATCCATGTCGGGGGCTTCCAGCCAGAGTTCGATGTCGGAGAACCGTGGACGGACGTACATCAGCTGGGGATACTGCGCCGTGCTGACATGTCGACCTTCCCCGTCAACCAGCACCCAGAGACGATCGCGGAATGGTCCGTACTCCGCTCCGTTGGGCGTGCAGCGCAGCGAGGTCACCTCAACAGCTGCGAGGGACTTAAAAGGATAGAGACGTAACGATCTCACACGGCCTCCATATCGGTATGTCTTGCGAGGATTGGCACCAGGTCCATAGCCTAGTAGTCGACAGGTAAGATATACGGTTAGCAACAGCACAGATGCACGTGTAGCGACGAGTAGAGGTTCGGGTGATACAAGCAACACGGAGCGTAGCACGTCGCGTACGTAATTTTCAGTCGCATCGTCTCCTGCTCCTAGCAACACGAGAGTCAGGCTCCAAACCTGCGACATAGCCTACAGGATCAGTCAGTCTTCACTATAACTAACGTGCTCAAGCCGTGCTAAGCATGCGCGCGCTCTAGCAGTCTGATGCCCGAGATGGCGCAAGAAAGAAAGCTGACTACGAGGGGAGCTCACATGGCAAAGATTAATCCAACCAATGCTAGAGCGTCCCGGCCCATAACCTACAATTATAGATGCAAGACGTATCTGATATGATTCAAGAATCAGCTTGCAATGCTTATCTTTTCTTCACATTCAGTCAAAGCTCTTCTCTCTCTCTCAACGCGCGATCTATTTTCCTATTATAAGAAAAACAAGCTGTCTAACCAGGATTTACATGGAGGTTGTTTGTGTGCATGGCTTCACTTTTCATCTTTAGCAGCTATCTGGCCCAGAATGATCATATATAATGGCGGAAATAATATAATTTATCAATACAGCTTCCCACAATAGGCTGTGCTGGTACACAGTGGAGTCAAAGCTCTAGCGAAAAAGGCTGCGAAATTTTAGCTGATTCTGCCCTAGAGAATTCATAGTTTCATTCTTGAAACCGTTTGGCTGCTTTAGTGCATCCTGGAGAGAAATAAACTCACGGACAAAACTTAAGGAAGTGAAAAGTCTTTGATATCCCGGTCCTCTATTTTTTCCAAGTAGACGGAGGAAATTTTGTTCACACTTGGTTATCTCGTGTATCTTCAATAAAGATCACTGTAATATCTTTCACAGTTATTGTTTGAATACCGATATACATGGTAAAAGGTACAACTTCCTTAAGTTTTGTCCATGAGTGTATATATGTGTGTCTTCAATAAAGGTCACTGTAATATCTTTCAGAGTTATTGTCTCAATCCCGATATACATGCTAAAAGGTACAACTTCCTTAAGTTTTGTCCATGAATGTATATATGTGTGTCTTCAATAAAGGTCACGGTAATATCTTTCAGAGTTATTGTCTGAAACTCGATATACATGCTAAAAGGTACAACTTCCTTAAGTTTTGTCCATGAGTGTATACATGTGTGTCTTCAATAAAGTTCACTGTAATATCTTTCAGAGTTATTGTCTCAATCCTGATATACATGCTGAAAGGTACAACTTCCTTAAGTTTTGTCCATGAGTGTATATATGTGTGTCTTCAATAAAGGTCACTGTAATATCTTTCAGAGTTATTGTCTGAAACTCGATATACATGCTAAAAGGTATAACTTCCTCATGTTTTGTCCATGAGTGGATATACAAATAACAAATATAGATAATAAGAGCAATGCTATCTTCAGATAATAAATCGATGCAATTCTTGTAAATAGGTAAATCATACCTTCACCCAGAATGTATTCCACTATAGTATCGGGTATATAAATAGAACAACCAAAACCACTATTAGAGAGGAATTCTGAATAATATTGGCAAAACGGCTGGGAAGTTTCTTCACTGATGAGCTAGGCCCGCCATTTTTCTCATTGAAATGAAGGTAATAGGAAACGTAGTATGTTTAAAAAACCAAATATTCGTTCTAAAATATTTTCTATTTTTGAATCTATATGGCATGCTTATGTTTAGTAATTTATAATTTAAGTTACAATATGTGAATAAACTCAAAAAAAGAATGTTCATAAATTTCATTTCTGAACCTCTATTTAAAAAAAAAAACATATATATACAATATAATGCGGCTTATGATTGTAGAACGACATTTGACAATTATACCGCAAATGTTTCTTTTGAACGAAAAATCGAAATTTATTTTAAGGAGAAATAACGATTATTTCTAACCTTCTGGATTGAAGTATGATAGAATGAGGAGAGAAATAATCGTTATTTCTTCTTAAAATAAATTTCGATTTTTCGTTCAAAAGAAACATTTGCGGTATAATTGTCAAATTTCGTTCTACGTATATTATTTAAAGGAAGTTTAACAAGGAAAGAAGAATCTCCCTAAAACACCTCCCTGACATTTCTTGACCTAAATTCCAATAACTCCCCCTCCACTCTCTATTTTATCATGTTAAGAAATAATAGGACAAATTTCTTCGTGGTTCCATGGTGTAATGGTTAGCACTCTGGACTTTGAATCCAGCGATCCGAGTTCAAATCTCGGTGGAACCTTTTTTTTTTTTTTTTACACTTTTTATATATAACTGTGATTTTACCTTTTTATTTAATCAAGTTTGGTGATACAGTAGAACCTCTCTGTAAAAGAAACTTAATTGCTGAGCCAAAGTGTCCTTTAGGGAAAGGTGTCCTCTTACCGGAGAGTTGCTAAATAGTAAAAATGATAATTTTGAGAATGAAACTGTCCTTTGTAGAGAGGTGTCCGCTTTTTTTTCACACTTTGGCCCCTCCAACAGTTCAATGTATATAGTGATTTGTATATATTCCGCTTTATGTGTCCATCGGGGCTCAAAAATCATCCATTCTGGTTAGCAGCCCCGTTAAATAAAGATATTTCCGTGTCCGCTAAAGGGAGGTTCTACTATATAAAAAAAATCTTGAAGAAAACTCTGAATTATTCTGAAGAATAATTATTTTATTTAGGCAATTTCCCAATGTTAAAATACGAATAAAATCATAAAGGATGAGTATCTTTATTGGTAAAAATCGTTTCGAGCTTTCGGGCGCAAGCAGCCCTTCTACAGGAATAAGAGGAAACTAGTTCCAGCATTCATTTTATAGAGCAATATATAACTTTTTAGAGGTTTAAGACGAGTAATCCTTTCAATACTAGTTTCCTCTTATTCCTGTAGAAGGGCTGCTTGCGCCCGAAAGCTCGAAACGATTTTTACCAATAAAGAAACTCATCCTTTATGATTTTATTCGTATTTTAATATATTGAAAGGATTACTCATCTTAATTTACCAATGTATTTATCATTATTTATACACAGAATGTGTTGTTGTCCTGTGAGTTCGTTTTGGTAAATAACTTGAGATTTGAAGGGGACCTGAGAAGGAATGGCATAGAAAAAAAAGTATAATGGATACTTTTTATAGAAAATAAAACGGATATTGAAGAGAGGTATCTTGTGCAAATTTTATTAGCAAGCTTTCGGACGTCCTTCTACAGGCTTTTACGATAAAGGCTTTGTTGGTGTTTTTGGGGGTAAAAAAGAGAAAATGTTACTTAAATATATTATTTAATGTTATCTTTATGCATAGAAACTACAAAAGTAAAATTTTAGAATTAAGAAGAAAAAAAAATACAAAAAAAAAATCAAGAAGGCACTAACTCAGTTGCCAATTGTTAATCATCATATACTAGCTAATCTTATCATCATCAATTTATATTTATTCATACATCTATATAATTTATTTTCATAGAGAAAAATTCTTTGAATTAATATACCTAACAGGCTTTACATCGTAAAAGGCCTGTAGAAGGACGTCCGAAAGCTTGCTAATAAAATTTGTATAAGATACTCCTCTTCAATCATCATTTTATTTTTCTATTTTAACTCGAAGATTTTATTTTAGTCGCGGATACTTTTTATAGATAAAAAATTCTTTAATGACCCTTGATTCTTCTAAAGTTTCAGCCCCATCAATGAGAGAGTGTAAGGAACCAAAGACGGTTTGACATACTTATAAGTTAAGAAAAAGGCTTCTTCTTATCGAGCAACTGAAAGTTGCTGATGGCTTGCGCCATCTATCGGAATAAATATCAACTATTCTCGTTGATTTTTAATTATTCCAGAATTGGCCAAATCCGTGGTTAGCTTTTCTTGATTAATCAAGAATGGGTATTTGGCCAATTCTGGAATAATTAAAAATCAACGAGAATAGTTGATATTTATTCCGATAGATGGCGCAAGCCATCAGCAACTTTCAGTTGCTCGATAAGAAGAAGCCTTTTTCTTAATTTATGCACCTTATCCCAGTACAATATTACATTTATACTTATAAGTGCAAAAGTCGAACTAGTATCTACAAGTGTAGACATGTGATGTACCTATAATGTAAAGACAGTTCGCTAATCATGGCCTGTGCCACATGTATTTGAAATCGATAAAAAAAAAAAAAAACACTAAAAATTTGCTTAAAACATGTAGATACGATTTTGACTATAGGTTAGCACAAATAATTATAAAATATTTCATCATTTTTTAAAATTCTATCTTTTTAGATTTTTCTTTCGCTATATATAAATGCAAAGGATTTCGGATATAATCCCAAAAACCAAAATCTTGATAACCCAAAATCCCAAGAGCCAAAATCCCGACATATCAAAATCACGACATGGTCAAATTCCTACAAAAAAAAAAAAATTGAACATGTTTCAAAAGTTTGGAGTAAATCAGTTTACTGTTTTCGGGGAAGAATGTAAAATATACTTTGCATTCAATTTTTAAAGAAAATTTTTTTAATCCACAATAAACGCGATTATAAAAACAGCGCAGCTATGTAGAGGAAAAATCAGTTAGATAAGTCCGTAAATGGAAACAAACAAAAAATATATTAAAAACACAAAAAGGCATATCCTGACGGCTCACATGAACATTTTTTAAATGACAGAGCGCCATCTAGTGGAACAAAAATCAACTAAAGGTTGATTTAACTTGTTCCGTGATATTTTGCCTACCCATTTTCTTGATAGATCAAACAAAATCCAACCACATACGCGTTACGAGCCTTCGTCAGCGTGTTTCAAGCTGTACCTCTATGACCAAAAATCCTAGAGGCTTCTTGAGAAATCAAAGAATGGATATTTAAGACCAAGTTTACGTAAATACACTATTCATGAAAAAAATATATAGATAACAATCGAAAGCTTAGTAGTAATAAAACCAAAAATATGGGTAACTGCTTTTGTAAAGCGAAGAAAAGTGACACCATCTGCGACGATGACAAAGTTCCAGAACAAATCCAACAGCCACCTCCTAGGAAGAAAGGAGTTTCTTTCCAGAAGGACTTTTTCGTCCAACCTTTCGACCCCGAAGAGGCTCCAAAGGTCCTCAGAAAGAGACCAGGACACAAGATGAAGGAAGATTGTCTCTTCATCCCTGGCAAAGAGTTTCCACCAACACAGCCGCCCGTCACTTCCCCCGATGGATGGTTCGCCAATTCCACCTTCTATCACATCTGGACCATCAATTCGGCCATCAGAAAGCTGGAGACCATCAAGGAAGCTCGTGAGAGCCAAGAAGCTCTTCGGATTGAGAAGAAGAAAAAGATCAAGGAACTCCGTCGCCAAAAGAAAGAGAAAATTGCAGCCGAGATCAAGGCGATGGAGCTCACCACTCCATTTCGTATGTTTACTTCTTACTAACTTCTTGGATATGATTACTGGATTGTTGGAAATTTTAGAAAAATAGTGGTTCAATAGATCATCACATGTTTGTTCATTGTTGGAGAGGTTAGGTTATTCGATATGATCTAGAGATAATACACTAATAGAAAAAAAACTTAAGGAAGTTGTACCTTTTAGCATGTATATCGGGATTCAGACAATAACTCTGAAAGATATTACAGTGACCTTTATTGAAGACATATATATATATATACTCATGTACAATACTTAAGGAAGTTGTACCTTTTAGCATGTATATCGGGTAGGAGACAATAACTCTGAAAGATATTACAGTGACCTTTATTGAAGACATACATATATACACTCATGGACAAAACTTAAGGAAGTTGTACCGTTTAGCATGTATATCGGGATTCAGACAATAACTCTGAAAGATATTACAGTGACCTTTTTTGAAGAAACACATATATACACTCATGGACAAAATTTAAGGAAGTTGTACCTTTTACCATGTATATCGGGATTCAAACAATAACACAGAAAGATATTACAGTGACCTTTATTGAAGAAACACCTATATACCCTCATGGATTAAACATAAGGAAGTTGTACCGTTTAGCATGTATATCGGGATTCAGACAATAACTCTGAAATATATTGGATATACGGTGATGTTTATTGATGACATAAGATAACCAAGTGTGAACAAAATTTTCTTGTCTCCTTAAAAAAAGAGGCGATCGGCGACATTAAAAGACTTTCCACTTCCTCAAGTTTTGTCTATGAGTGTATATTTACTTATAACCTAGATTTCGCTTGTTGTAAGAGTGGGGATGTCTTTTCAGACACCGGCAAATCCACCTTCTACGTGAGGTTGGAGTAGAAACAGCCGGTGAAGTTTGGAGGCGGTAGAAGAAAAGGTAATTACAACCTTGATCTTTAAATTATTTTTCCTATGTACAATGTTAGATTAGTCAGTATCTCTCTAAAAGTTTTGTAAATTTCACATTTTGGATATATACACAATAGAACCTCTTTCTACAAGAGAACATCTAGTTACAGAGACAAAGTATCCTTCAGAAAGAGGTGTCCTCTTACCGTAGAGCAGCTAATCAATAAAAAATGGTAATTTAAGCAATGAAATCTGTCTTTTGTAGAGAAATGTTCACACTAACGGGAGTATCTCATCATGAAGGGTTTCTACTCTATTAGAAATATAGAATGGAATTGACCTGATGCAATAAATAGCATGTGGTATAACAGATCAGATATTCAATCAAAAATTGTCATTTAGTGAAACACAGCGATGTTGAGATTGTGGACAATATGATGTATTAGCGCGCCATCTGTTATAAAAAAATGAAACTATTTTAGACGTGTATGATTCTTTTTTCATTATTAAACAATTTTCTACGTTCCTTACTGCAATGATAAATAAATGGAAGGGCCTGACTCATCAGTGATATACCCTCCCAGAGATTTAGCCAGTTTAATCTATCACTGATGAACTGTAATGATAAATAAATGGGAGGTCCTGGATCATCGGTGGTAGATTAAACTGGCGAAATCTATGGGAGGGTTCATCACTGATGAGAGAGGGAGAGAGAGATTGAAACTACTTTATTTCAATGTCCATAAATATAAATAAATATGATTATATAATGATAAAAATATGAATAAATAGATATAAATATATAAAATAATTGATAATATATGTGGTATAATATAATAAGGTGGAAAGAGAAATAAGGACACCACAAGTTGGAGAAGGAACCCAGACAACCAGAGAGAGAGAGAGAGGGAGAGAGAGGGGCCTGCCACCGCTGAGCGGCCGTTCGTGTCGCAAACAATCACCAACTGTGTTAAAAGTCCCAAGGTGTTGACGGACGGGCCCCATTTGCCGCCCCTTGGAATGTCGCTGCTGTCTCAATTGACGGGACTTTACATCCCGTCTCTCTCTGGGCTGGCTCTAGGTTTGCTTTATTATTCCTGGAAGAGTATATATTATGACATATACATATATATAAATATATACAAGGTCTTCATTGGTGGTGCCCACCGCAGGAAAGACTCCGCCAAGATGGCCTTGAGAGAGAGAGAGAGTCAGGCCCTCCTATTTATTTATCATTGCAGTGAGGACAGTATAAAATTATAAAAATAAATGAAGCTTCCAGGGTTAAGTTTCTCGTGTAACTTTTTATTTTCAAGCTTTCGGACTTGTCAGTTCTTCAACAGGATTATCCCTTTAACAACTTGACTAACTTAATTAACACAATAAACTTAACCCTGGAAACTTCATTTATTTTATAATATTATAAATCAGGGAAGAGAACAGCATAAAATTGTTTAATTTTGAAAGAATCATACACGTTTAAAGTATTTTCAATTTATTATATTGTGGACAATGTTTAGGGCGGTGACCATCTAGAAGCCATTCCATCACCAGACCAGTGGACTCAAGTGTCACGGGAGCTTCATAACATCAAGGCTGAGAAGCCTCTGATCCAAGACAAATCAGGCGAGTCTCCAGTTAAAAAAATTCTGTAAAACCAAATACATTACGGTTCATTAGCGCGCCATCTGTTATGAATATTCGAAACTATTATAGACGCGTATGATTCTTTTGAAATTCAACAATTTCTACTGTCCTTACTGCAAAGGAAAAATTTAAAGGGAGGGCCTGGCTCATTAGTGGTTAACCCTCTCAGCGGTTTCGCAATATAACAGCCGTATGGTAGATTAAACTGGCGAAACCACTGGGAGGGTTCAACACTGATGAGCCAGATTCTCCCTTTAATTTTTCCATTGCAGTAAGGACAGTAGAAATTGTTTAATTTTCATTAGAATCATACGCGTCTATAATAGTTTCGAATTTCCAAAACCAAATACGTTCTTAAGGTAAAAATATCAGGCTTTCATATACACTTAGAAAGACATAAATGATGACTGGGATTATGCAAATGCGCAGGAATCTGTGTTTTTATAAAATTAGACATTTAATCTCTTATCATAGGTATAGATGGTCTATAAAAAACTTATAAATAGTTAAGAGAATATGGTAACTTTATAAGTGTTAACCCATTAC
>CP092869.1:98002662-98063981 GCA_030710605.1 Cordylochernes scorpioides | reverse complement strand
TTTAATCTTTTATATATATATATAATATCAAAGTTATATATATATCCTATGTAATATTTTGTGGATTAGAAAAAAACTACATTTCTCTCCACAATTTTACTTTGGCACTGGATATCATTCACCAGTATATTCTAATGGAGTATACAGATTCTTTTTGCTTTCAATTAAAAAAAGAAATATCTCTCTGATGAACTTTTTTTTTAATAATTCATATGAATTTAGAAAAGATGTTCTCAAGATAATTTTTTTTTAATAATATTTTAAAATAATAATAATATATAAAAGAGAAATAATTATACAGTTAAACCTGTCTATAGCGCCCCCTCTTGGAACTCACCAAAATAGGGTGCTATAGAGAGGGGGTGCTATAGACAGGTCACTTTTAATGTAAATCGCATCGTACTACGTATTTAAAATCGGGCGCTATTTAGAGGGGGCGCTATAGACAGATTTAACTATATTAAAAAATAAATCAATAAATATTTGGAATTTAATAAATTATAAAATCTCTCTCAATATATCTCGTTTGATAGATATACGAGTAATATATAAATAGTAAATATAATATATACAATATATTTTGATTAAATCTTTAATATGAAATTTTCCTATAAGGTCGATTTTAGAAAAATATTGAGGAGATATTCAAATATGTGAAAAATAATAAAAAAAGATATAGGAAAGGTCAGGTATTAATATTAAAATATGGCGCTCTGCCATCTAGAGATGCTCATGTGAGCACGGCAGGATATGCCACTTTTATTTTAATATTCAAATATATTATAGATTTATTATCTAGATCAAATTATTTGGATGAGTTCTGGTAATAGGTTAAATATATTTTATCTTATAAAGTGACCATATTCTCTTAACTATATCTGTATCAATAAGTTTTCTATAGACAATCTATACCTATGATAAGAGATTGAATGTCTGATTTTATAAAATCACATATTCTTCGGCATTTGCATAATCTCAACCATCATTTATGTCCTTCTAAATGTGTATGGCTTAAAAAACACGCGAGTTTGTATACAGATAGACTTTACTCTTTATTTCACACACAGCTTTATTAAGACCACCGGTCTTATACAGATTCACCACAGGAAGAAAGGAAGCATAGATGGACCTCCTATACTCCAGGCAGCGCAGAACCCAACAACAGCCTCCTGGTCCGACACATGTCCAATGGCCACACGTTCCTTCGTGCATACATCAAGGTTAGAGTATCACTGAACAGGCTAGTGTGGAATCAGCCACGTTCTAGTCTTCGCTTTCCTCATCTAAATGGACCACGACATTTGGCGATTCTATTAATCTCCTCCGAACGGTGACTGCGGCCTTGTAGAATATTTTACTCTTTACTAAAAGTGATTCTAAATGAAATATGCAACTAGATACACTAGATGAATTTGCATCCAACATCAGCTTTCAGAAGGATCTTCTTCAGCAATAGTCATCAGCTTGGCTCGGTTCTCTTGATGCCGTCTTCTTAACTTTCTGATAGTCCACTCGAACGAAACTTTCTGCCTATCTTCTATTGCACCGTGGATGCTACTCCCATACAGACCACGCTCGAGCTGGTTGACCCCGACATGTAGGCTGTTCCGCTGTCATTTTCGACACCAGACTCATTCAAAATTCAATTTCAGAATGCCATTATTCAATATTGATCAAGTCAACGACCTTTCCTTTTTTGCCAATTTTCATACCCTTTGAGCCTTCAAGAACGTTGTTTTGGCTGCCATGCGATGAAGAGAGAGCAGTTTCCAGCATTGCAAACTACCATAGTTCTCTATTGTAGATTGTGAATATCTGATCCTCAGATGATACTTCATGTACCAATTATGGGATGGATGAAAGCCAGATTTTAATCTTTAACTGAAAGATGGACGTAGGTTTCCAGTAGGCTGATTCTTCTATTGTAGTGATCTTGTCGATGATGTTGATGAGGCAGTTTCCAGCAAACCCTGAACACATCTCAGTAAGTTCCTGACAGACAAAGAAAAAGCGTGTTACTTACAATCCTTACAGTGGGCGTGATATTGTGATTAGAGTGTGAAGCTCATCGCTGCCATCCAGGATTGGACATGCTTCTTGCTCGATCCAGCGAGAATCAATTCCCTATTGAATCTTCAGGGTAGCTAGGCTGCGAGAGAGGTGAGGACCAACTCCCCCCCTCCCCTGAGGAGGCTCCCACCCTCGCCTCCCCAGAGTGGAACCCGACCCGACAGCACTACCATAGTGCTACTGGTACTTACAGTACCACAATAATGCGCCAATACAGTGATGTCACAGTTCAACAGGTCATTTTTCAACTCTGGTAGGTTCTGTGAACCTACAGTTCCCCCTGCAGCCCAGCTACCTGTGAAAGCAATGCCATCGATACACTGTAGTCTGACTTCACAGTTCAATGGTTGAGCTAATCCTCGCAGATTTAGAGAACCTGCAGCTCCTTTGGCAGCTTATTCATCCAGCTTTCCGCGTAGACATGCGAAGAGATGCGCAAAACATATAAAATAAATCTAATAAAAATTAAATATATAATCATAAATTAAATAATTTTGATTCGTTTTATCAATCTTGAGAGAATTAAATTAAAAAATATATTTACAAAATAGATACAAGAAAGACCCATGCATGATGATCTAAAACACACAGAGTTTGAGTAAGCCTTCAAATAATTTTCAAAATTAAGAATTTGATGAAGGTCTTCTCTTTGGTTTATATAAATTATACAAGGCCGTATTTATTAATAAAATAAACCCTTATATTAATATTAAGGTAAAATATAAGGCTTCCAGGGATATTGTTTAACCTTTGACTTGAGGAGGTGCTCTACTTCCAAGTATCAACCCTCCGCCACCTTCTGAGGACTGTAGTTGATTTGCGTTGAGGGAAGGTCTGATTGCTGGCGATCACTCGTTGACTCCCAAAGAGAGATCTACTCTATAAAGGATGGAATCTCACACACGGGCGTATTTCACAAACACACTGAATTTATTAAACAAAACTATCTATTTATACATACTTTGGCACGTGGTCAAATGAATTAAAAATAAAAAACAGAATAACAATGATTTTACCAAAAAGAAATTATGCAAAAAAAGGTAGAATTAACAATCAATCTGAATAGATATTGTCGCGGAGATAAATAAAGCAAGGGCAAGTTTGGGAATAATTAATTTATTATAAGGGGTATTTATAGGCGAGAGAGTGTACAACTTACCCCAAGTTAAAGATAATCCTCATGAATGGCGTCAGCCACCGTCCCGTTTTCCTTATTTACAGATCAGCTTCCGAGAACCCCTCACACCTGTGGTTCCCCCCCCCCCCCCCCCAGGGTCCAGGGATGATTGACAGGTGTCCCATCTGGATGGAGCTACTTGACAATATATTGCTTTTAAAAGAGATTGGTGAATTGATATGTTGTAAAAGAAACTTTGGATGAATTATGGTAATAGGTTAACACTTATAAAGTGACCATATTCTCTGAACTATTTATAAGTTTTCTATAGACCATCTCTACCTATGATAAGAGATTGAATGTCTAATTTTATAAAAATCACAGATTTCCTCAAAGTTACATAATCCCAGTCATCATTTATGTACTTCTAAGTGTATATGGAAGCCTGATATTCTTACCTTAATAACGTATTTGGTTTTGAAAATGCGAAACTATTATAGACGCGTATGATTCTAATGAAAATTAAACAATTTCTACTGTCCTTACTGCAATGGAAAAATTAAAGGGAGGGCCTGGCTCATCAGTGTTTAACCCTCCCAGTGGTTTCGCCAGTTTAATCTACCATACCGCTGTTATATTGCGAAATCGCTGAGAGGGTTCACCACTGATAAGCCAGGCTATCCCTTTAATTTTTCCATTGCAGTAAGGGCAGTAGAAATTGTTTAATTTTCTAAAGAATCATACGCGTCTATAATAGTTTCAAATATTGATAACAGATGGCGCGCTAATGAACCGTAATGTATTTGGTTTTACAGAATATTTTGAACTGGAGACTCGCCTGATTTTTCTTGGGTCAGAGGCTTCTTAGCCTTGATGTTATGAGGCTCCCGTGACACTTGAGTCCACTGGTCTGGTGATGGTTTGGCCTCTAGATGGTCATCGCCTAAACATTGTCCACAATAAAGAAATTGAAGCTATTTTTAGTGAAATACAAGCGATGTAAAGCGATGTTGAGATTGTGAATAATATAATGCATATTTATCGCGCCATCTGTTCTAAAAAATTGAAACTATTTTAAACGCGTATGATTCTTTTCAATATTAAACAAATTTCCACGTTCCTTACTGTAATCATAAATAAATGGAAGGGCCTAACTCATCAGTGAGGAACCTTCCCAGAGATTTAGCCAGTTTAATCTACCACTGATGAACTGCAATGATAAATAAATGGGAGGGTCTGGATCATCAGTGGTAGATTAAACTGACCAAATCTCTGGAAGGATTCATCACTGTCATACAATAAACTGCTAAAGAGCTCTGAGAAGTAGTCTGTTGGATTAAATTGGCGAAACCGCTGGGAGGGTTCACCACTGATGAGCCAAGCTCTCCCAATATATATTTTTTCATCGCAGTAAGGACAGTAGAAGTTTGTATTATGTATACAAGAAACATTCGTGCTTTTAAATCCTTTCATTTTATATATATAGATGGCGCGTTGTTGGTTTATGTTAAACTGCTAACAATAATGAAAAATTGAAACTATTTTATACACGAATGAATATTTTAAAATTAAACAATTTTATACTGTCCTTACTCTGCAATGATAAATAAATGGAAAAGCCTGACTAATCATTTATGACCCTTCCAGAGATTTGGTCAGTTTAATCTACCACTGATGATCCAGACCCTCCCATTTATTTATCATTGCAGTTCATCAGTGGTAGATTAAACTGGCGAAATCTCTGGGAAGGTTCCTCACTGATGAGTCAGGCCCTTTCATTTATTTATAATTGCAGTAAGGACCGAAGAAAATTATTTAATATTGAAAAGAGAATCATACGCGTCTAAAATAGTTTCAAATTTTTATAACAGATGGCGCGCCAATTCATCATATTGTCCACAATCTCAACATCGCTGTGTTTCACTAAATAACAAATTTTGATTGAATCATCTAATCTGTTATATCACATGCTATTTATTGCATCAGGTCAATTCCATTCTATATTTCTAATAGAGTAGAAACCCTTCATGATAAGATACTCCCGTTAGTGAACATTTCTCTACAAAGGACAGATTTCATTGTTTAAATTACCATTTTTTATTAATTAGCTGCTCTACGGTAAGAGGAAACCTCTTTCTGAAGGATACTTTGTCTCTGTAACTAGATGTTGTCTTGTAGAGAGAGGTTCTACTGTGTATATATCCAAAATATGAAATTTACAAAACTTTTAGAGATACTGACTAATCTAACATTGTACATAGGAAACAGAATTAAAAGATCAACTTATCAACTTACCGTCTCCAAACTTCACCGGCTGTTTCTACTCCAATCTCACGTAGAAGGTGGATTTGCCGATGTCTGGAAAGACATCCCCACTCTTACATCAAGCAAAATCTAGGTTATATGTAAATTTATACCCATAGACAAAACTTGAGGAAGTAGAAAGTATTTTAATGTCGCCGATCATCTTTTTTTTTTTTAAGGCGACAGGGGCAATTTTGTTCATACTGGGTTATCTCGTATGTCTTCAATAAAGGTCAATGTAATATCTTTCTGTGTTATTGTCTGAATCCCGATATACATGCTAAAAGGTACAACTTCCTTAAATTTTGTCCATGAGTGTATATATGTGTTTCTTCAATAAAGGTCACTGTAATATCTTACAGAGTTATTGTCTGAATCCCGATATACATGCTAAAAGGTACAACTTCCTTAAGTTTTTTTTCTATTAGTGTATTATCTCTAGATCATATCGAATAACCTAACCTCTCCAACAATGAACAAACATGTGATGATCTATTGAACAACTATCTTTCTAAAATTTCCAACAATCCAGTAATCATATCTAAGAAGTTAGTAAGAAGTAAACATACGAAATGGAGTGGTGAGCTCCATCGCCTTGATCTCGGCTGCAATTTTCTCTTTCTTTTGGCGACGGAGTTCCTTGATCTTTTTCTTCTTCTCCATCCGAAGAGCTTCTTGGTGTTCCCGAGATTCTTTGATGGTCTCCAGCTTTCTGATGGCCGAATTGATGGTCCAGATGTGATAGAAGGTGGAATTGGCGAACCAGCCATCGGGGGAAGTGATGGGCGGCAGTGTTGGTGGAAACTCTTTTCCAGGGATGAAGAAACAATCTTCCTTCATCTGGTGTCCTGGTCTCTTTCTGAGGACCTTTGGAGCCTCTTCGGGGTCGAAAGGTTGGACGAAAAAGTCCTTCTGGAAAGAAACTCCTTTCTTCCTAGGAGGTGGCTGTTGGATTTGCTCTGGAGCTTTCTCCTCTTCGCAGATGGTTTCACTTTTCTTCGCTTTACAAAAGCAGTTACACATATTTTTGGTTTTATTACTACTAAGCTTTCGATTGTTAGCTATATATTTTTCAAATGAATAGCGTATTTACGTAAACTTGGTCTTAAATATCCATTCTTTGATTTCCCAAGAAGCCTCTAGGATTTTTGGTCATAGAGGTACAGCTTGAAACACGCTGACGAAGGCTCGAAACGCGTAGGTGGTTTGATTTTGTTTGATCTATCAAGAAAATGAGTTGGCAAAATATCACGGAACAATTTTAATCAACGTTTAGTTGATTTCTGTTCCACTAGATGGGGCTTTCCCATCTAAAAATGTTCATTTGAGCCGTCAGGATATGCCTTTTTTTTTTTGTTGTTTTAAATATATTTTTTTGTTTCCTTTTACGAACTTATCTACCTGATCTTTTCCTCTACATAGCTGATGTTTTTATAATCGCGTTTATTGTGGATTAGAAAATTTCTTTAAAAATTGAATGTAGAGTATATTTTACATTCTTCCCCGAAAACAGTAAAATGATTGACTCCAAACTTTTGAAACATGTTCAATTTTTTTTTTTTTTTTGTAGGAATTTGACCATGTTGTTATTTTGATCTGTCGCGATTTTGGCTCTAGGAATTTTGAGTTATCAGGATTTTGGTTTTCGGCCTTATGTCTGATAACATTTGTATTTATATAGATTGAAAGAAAAATCTAAAAAGATAGAATTTTAAAAAATGATGAAATATTTTCTAATTATTTGTGCTAACCTATAGTCAAAATCGTATCTACATGGTTTAAGCAAATTTTTAGTGTTTTTTTTTTCATCGATTTCAAATACATGTGACATAGGGGCCATGATTAGCGAACTGTCTTTACATTATAGGTACACCACATATCTACACTTGTGGATACCAGTTCGACTTTTGCACTTATAAGTATAAATGTAATATTGTACTGGGATAAGGTGCATAAATTAAGAAAAAGCTTATCGAGCAACTGAAAGTTGCTGATGGCTTGCGCCATCTATCGGAATAAATATCAACTATTCTCGTTGATTTTTAATTATTCCAGAATTGGCCAAATACCCATTCTTGATTAATCAAGAAAAGCTAACCACGGATTTGGCCAATTCTGGAATAATTAAAAATCAACGAGAATAGTTGATATTTATTCCGATAGATGGCGCAAGCCATCAGCAACTTTCAGTTGCTCGATAAGAAGAAGCCTTTTTCTTAACTTATAAGTATGTCAAATCTTTGGTTCCTTACACTCCTCTCATTGATGGGGCTGAAACTTTAGAAGAATCAAAAACCATTAAAGATTTTTTTTATTTATAAAAAGTATCCGACTAAAATAAATTCTTCGAGTTAAAATAGAAAAATAAAATGATGATTGAAGAGGAGTATCTTATACAAATTTTATTAGCAAGCTTTCAGATGTCCTTCTACAAGCTTTTACAATGTAAAGCCTGTTAGGTATATTAATTCAAAGAATTTTTCTCTATGAAAATAAATTATATAGATGTATGAATAAATATAAATTGATGATGATAAGATTAGCTAGTATATGATGATTAACAATTGGCAACTGAGTTAGTGCCTTCTTGATTTTTTTTTGTATTTTTTTTTCTTCTTAATTCTTAAATTTTACTTTTGTAGTTTCTATGCATAAAGATAACATTAAATAATATATTTAAGTAATATCTTCTCTTTTTTACCCCCAAAAACACCAACAAAGCCTTTATCGTAAAAAGCCTGTAGAAGGACGTCTGAAAGCTTGCTAATAAAATTCTCACAAGATACTCCTCTTCAATCTACCTTTTATTTTCTATAAAAAGTATCTATTATGGGATTCAATCCCGGGTAGTGGAGATATCGAAAATTGACACTTTTTTTTCTATGCCATTCCTTCTCAAGCCCCCTTCAAATCTTAAGTTATTTACCAAAACATGGCATCTGCCCGGTAAGCGGAACATTGTGGGTTCGATTCCCATCCCTGGACACTTTTATTTTTCCGTTCATTAATACTCTTCATAATTCACCCTTTCATACCTCATCCAAAAAGGTTAGAAATAGTCAATACTTCACCTTGAAATAAAATTTTGATTTTCCATTGAAAAGAAACTCGTGCGGTGTAACTTCAAGTGTCGTTTTACATTCTGTATATATATAATGATAAATACATTGAGAAATTGCTTAAATACTTATTTATCAGAAGAATTCAGAGATATGCTTCAAGATTTTTTTATATACAGTAGAACTTCCCTTTAGCAGACACGGATATATATTTATTTACGGGGCTGCTAACCAGAATGGATGATTTTTGAGCCACAATGGACGCATAAAGCGGGATATATACAAATCACTATATACATTGTACTGTTGGAGGGGCCAAAGTGTGAAAAAAAAGCGGACACCTCTCTACAAAGGACAGTTTTCATTTGTAAAATTATCCTTTTTACTATTTAGCAACTCTCTGGTAAGAGGACAACTCTCCCTAAAGGACACTTTGGCTCTGCAATTAATTTTCTTTTACAGGGAGGTTCTACTGTATCACCAAACTTGATAAAATAAAAAGGTGAAAATCACAGTTATATATAAAAAGTGTAAAAAAAAAAAGGTTCCACCGAGATTTGAACTCGGATCGCTGGATTCAAAGTCCAGAGTGCTAACCATTACACCATGGAACCACGAAGAAACTTGTCCAATTATTTCTTAACATGATAAAATAGAGAGTGGAGGGGGGAGATTATTGGAATTTAGGTCAAGAAATGTCAGGGAGGTGTTTTAGGGAGATTCTTCTTTCCTTATCAAACTTCCTTTAAATAATATACGTAGAACGAAATTTGACAATTATACCGCAAATGTTTCTTTTGAACGAAAAATCTAAAATTATTTTAAGGAGAAATAACGACTATTTCTCTCCTCATTCTATCATACTTCATCCCTAAGGTTAGAAATAATCGTTATTTCTCCTTGAAATAAATTTCGATTTTACGTTCAAAAGAAACATTTGCGGTATAATTGTCAAATATCGTTCTACAATCATAAGCCATATTATATTGTTTATATGTTTTTTTTTAATAGAGATTCATAAATGAAATTTATGAACATTCTTTTTGAGTTTATTCACATATTGTAACTTAAATTATAAATTACTAAACATAAGCATGCCATATAGATTCAAAAATAGAAAATATTTTAGAACGAATATTTGGTTTTTTAAACATACTACGTTTCCTATTACCTTTATTTCAATGAGAAAAATGTCGGGCCTAGCTCATCAGTGAAGAAACTTCCCAGCCGTTTTTCCAATATTATTCAGAATTCCTCTCTAATAGTGGTTTTGGTTGTTCTATTTATATACCCGATACTATAGTGGAATATATTCTTGGTGAAGGTATGATTTACCTATTTACAAGAATTGCATCGATTTATTATCTGAAGATAGCATTGCTCTTATTATCTATATTTGTTATTTGTATATCCACTCATGGACAAAACATGAGGAAGTTATACCTTTTAGCATGTATATCGAGTTTCAGACAATAACTCTGAAAGATATTACAGTGACCTTTATTGAAGACACACATATATACACTCATGGACAAAACTTAAGGAAGTTTTACCTTTCACCATGTATATCGGGATTGAGACAATAACTCTGAAAGATATTACAGTGACCTTTATTGAAGACACACATATATACACTCATGGACAAAACTTAAGGAAGTTATACCTTTTAGCATGTATATCGAGTTTCAGACAATAACTCTGAAAGATATTACAGGGACCTTTATTGAAGACACACATATATACACTCATGGACAAAACTTAAGGAAGTTTTACCTTTCACCATGTATATCGGGATTGAGACAATAACTCTGAAAGATATTACAGTGACCTTTATTGAAGACACACATATATACACTCATGGACAAAACTTAAGGAAGTTATACCTTTTAGCATGTATATCGAGTTTCAGACAATAACTCTGAAAGATATTACAGGGACCTTTATTGAAGACACACATATATACACTCATGGACAAAACTTAAGGAAGTTTTACCTTTCACCATGTATATCGGGATTGAGACAATAACTCTGAAAGATATTACAGTGACCTTTATTGAAGACACACATATATACACTCATGGACAAAACTTAAGGAAGTTATACCTTTTAGCATGTATATCGAGTTTCAGACAATAACTCTGAAAGATATTACAGGGACCTTTATTGAAGACGCACATATATACACTCATGGACAAAACTTAAGGAAGTTGTACCTGTCAGCATGTATATCGGTATTCAGACAATAACTCTGAAAGATATTACAGTGAACTTTATTGAAGACACACATGTATACACTCATGGACAAAACTTAAGGAAGTTGTACCTTTTAGCATGTATATCGAGTTTCAGACAATAACTCTGAAACATATTATAGTGACCTTTATTGAAGACACACATATATACACTCATGGACAAGACTTAAGAAAGTTGTACCTTTTAGCATGTATATCAAGGATTCAGACAATAACTCTGAAAGATATTACAGTGACCTTTATTGAAGACACACATATATACACTCATGGACAAAACTGAAGGAAGTTGTACCTTTTAGCATGTATATCGGGATTCAGACAATAACTCTGAAAGATATTACAGTGACCTTTATTGAAGACACACATATATACACTCATGCATAAAACTTAAGGAAGTTGTACCTTTTAGCATGTATATCAGGATTCAGACAATAACTCTGAAAGATATTACAGTGACCTTTATTGAAGACACACATATATACACTCATGGACAAAACATGAGGAAGTTGTACCTTTTAGTATGTATATCGGGATTCAGACAATAACTCTGAAAGATATTACAGTGATCTTTATTGAAGACACATATATACACTCATGGACAAAACTTAAGGCTGTTGTACCTTTTAGCATGTATATCGGTATTCAAACAATAACGGTGAAAAAGATATTACAGTGACCTTTATTGAAGATACACGAGATAACCAAGTATGAACAAATTTCCTCCCTCTATTTCGAAAAAATAGACGACCGGGATATCAAAGACTTTTCACTTCCTTAAGTTTTGTTCATGAGTGTATTTCTCCCCAGGATGCACTACAGCAGCCAAACGGTTTCAAGAATGAAACTATGAATTTTCTAGAGCAGAAGCACACACACACACATCTAAAATTTCGCAGCCCTTTTTGCTAGAGCGTTGACTCCACTGTGTACCAGCACAGCCTATTGTGGGAAGCTGTATTGAGAAATTCTATTATTTCCGCCACTATTTATGATCGTGCTGGGCCAGATAGCTGCTAAAGATGAAAAGTGAAGCCATGCACACAAACAACCTCCATGTAAATCCTGGTTAGACAGCTTGTTTTTCTTATAATAGGGAAATAGATCGTTGGGAGAGAGAAGAGCTTTTGACTAAATGTGAAGATAAGATAAGCATTGCAAGCTGCTTCTTGGCTCTTATCAGATACGTCTTGTATCAGTAATTGTAGGTTATGGGCTGGGCCGCTCCAGCATTGGTTGGATTAATCTTTTCCATGTGAACTGCCCTCGTAGTCGGCTTTCTTTCATGCACCATCTCGGGCATCAGACTGCTAGAGCGCGCGCATGCTTAGCACGGCTTGAGCACGTTAGTTATAGTGAAGACTGACTGAGCCTGTAGGCTATGTCGCAGGTTTGGAGCCTGACTCTCGTGTTGCTAGGAGCAGGAGACGATGCGACTGAAAATTACGTACGCGACGTGCTACGCTCCGTGTTGCTTGTATCACCCGAGCCTCTACTCGTCGCTACACGTGCATCTGTGCTGTTGCTAACCGTGTATCTCACCTGTCGACTACTAGGCTATGGACCTGGTGCCAATCCTCGTAAGACATACCGATATGGAGGCCGTGTACGATCGTTACGTCTCTATCCTTTCAAGTCACTCGCAGCTGTTGAGGTGACCTCGCTACGCTGCACGCCCAACGGAGCGGAGTATGGACCGTTCCGTGATCGTCTCTGGGTGCTGGTGGACGGGGAAGGTCGACATGTCAGTACGGCGCAGTATCCCCAGCTGATGTACGTCCGCCCGCGGTTCTCCGACATCGAACTCTGGCTGGAAGCACCTGACATGGATATCCTCAAACTAGACATCATTCCTGATCTCGATTCAGATAGCAAGCTTGTCACCATTCGATTTTATGATCACCACGTTGTAGGTGTCGATTGCGGTGATGGAGCATCCTCATGGTTCCAAGCCTATCTCAACAATTCCCATCTTCGAATCGTCCAACGATTACTGGATCCTCACGATGCGGAAGGAACGGATAAACCTCAGCATGTCATGATCCTATCTAGAGAATCGCTCGCTAGCTATAACACCAAGCATAAGGAGAAATTGACCATCGCGGATGTACGTTACAACATTCTCCTTGAAGACTGTCCAGCCTATCTCGAGCGACGCTGGGCCTCGGTGTGTATCGGGCAGGTGACCTCCCTAAGCCGGGTACCGAGCATGCGGGAGGAGTATCCCGTAACTCCAGCTGTCCACTCGGTGTCTGAGAGCACGCTGGACACCTTCCCACCGTCCGAGGTGGCCGACGAGGTGAAGCGTACCATCATCTCCATGCCAGTCATCCGACGACACTACCGAGGCTTCGCCCGGCTGGGAACATTGCATCAGGCCGAGCAGACTGGCATTGTCAACTTGGGGGACGAGGTGCTCTACTGCGTAGCCTGACAAACCAACCTGTACTGCCGTGTCTACAATACACATGCTATCTACATCTATTCTACTTCTCGAGTAGTGTTCTTTCGTTCTCTCTGCAGTGGTGCGCTCAATTCAATGCCTACCACGTGGTTGCTTATCCAGGCAAGTCAGTTTTTAGGTGTGTGTAGAGTGATGCTATATGCACACTGTCGATGCTCAATAACCAGGAGTAGGGATATTCTTCTTTCTTGTCCCTCTCTCAATCCATTACACCTCAAATCTATGGATTTTCGTTATTTTAAAGAAGGTGAAATATACATATATATATATATGTCGTACTGACAGTCATGGGGCCAAGTGAATTCAGGCGTCTATGGATAACACAAAGGACGAGGCAGGTTGTATAGCACATGAGAGAATCCAGCGACCGAAGACGACAAGGTCCAGGAGGGCGTCTGATCTGCAAGAGTGGGAGATATGATATATTTTTGTCCGGCCTGTTTGTCGGTTTCCACGTCGGTCATAAAACTCACTAACGACTTATGAATGTTCCCTGGGAGGAAATTATGTATTCTTGACAGAACTAGGCCTCACCTTTCTGGTAGATTCTTAGAATCCCAAATATGCAAACAAAGACTTATCTACTTCGGATATATAATGAGAGAAGCTGGTTTAGAAAATACGTTGATGTTGGGAAAAATTGAGAAAAGAAAAAGAGGAAGACCTGTAATGAGCTGGATGGAAGGAATCAAGAAAACTACCAGAAGTTAACTAGATGAGCTGTGAGTGATGGTAATTAACAGATAAAATAGGAGAATATTTGTCCTTATAGTTACCAAAAGTCGACTTAATAAACACTAACAACAACAAACTATACATAGGTGTCATTTTCAATCATTTAGAAAAGGAAAGAGATCCCAAAACGTATCAGCAATATTTATTTACAAACATCAAAGACATTAATGATAATAAAACAATGGATCATTCTTCTACTGTTTCTTCCGCAGCGTTATCAATCTCTTCTTGATCAGGTGGATTCTCTTCTTCTTCTTCAGCTGCTGTTACTTCCACAATCTCTAGATCCATTTCTTCAGCGTTTTCTTCAGGATTCTCTATACCTTCTTCTTCTTCTTTAGCTTCCTCTTCATTTTCTTCTTGATTTTCTTCTACTGCTAGTTCTTCCGTTTCTTCTTGTGTTTCTTCAACTTCTTGTAGAACTTTCTCAACATCTTCTTCAACAGCATTTTCTTCTATTTCATCAATATTCTGTAGAATTTCATCAATGTTAGCAGATTCATCTTCTTCTTCGTATACAGGACTGATCTGAAACAAATGATAGTGTCAGAACGTTTCAAATAACAGTGAAAATGTTGGTTAGTTGTGAAAAAGAAAGAAATTTGTGATTTTGTTTATCCCTGATTGTACCTTAGGCCTTGTTGCTTGGTTCTCTATGTCGCTTGGGATAGAAGGAGAGGGCTGGTCTTCCAGTTTCTGAAACACACCCAGTACTGCCAGTGCTCGGCAGTACTGTCTATCTACCTACCACTAGATCATCTACTACTGATGTTGATACTATCTATGTAAAATACCAACATTAACTTATAGTGCTACACATCTATCTCGCTTTACCCTTCTTTCTGAAGAAGGGTTTGTTCGAAAGCTTCCTTTAATCAAGTAAACAAAAAGAATTGCGGTGTCTTTTGATTTTGTAATTTGTCTAAATCCACAATCCTGTAATAATGTATATAAGCTATGCGGAGAGTGAAATACTGATTGAAGTTTGAAAGCTCTTATTACCAGAATGGATTCATAGATCATTCAACATCTCAACATACTGTAAAACTCCGCTTTTGCCGGTCCCAAGCCCGGATGAAAAAGGAGGAGGGGGAGCAGTAACAAGCTCGCTAAAAAACCTAGGCTCAGCTAGCCCGGCTGATAGTACCCTGTAAGGGCTCCTAATCCAGGGATACAGGATGAGTCTGTACTCCATGTTAAGAGCAGCTGCACATGGTGTCTGTTCCTCATGTCAGAGATGGCCATTTCTTTTGGAGCTAAGTCAGCCTGCCACTGAGTAGTGCTCCCAGTCTTAATGACAAAGGCAGACGTATTCTACTTTACCCAGTCATGATGGTTGTCAAACAGACACCATTAAGGGTCACAACTTGATACCCTAATATGTTTTAGTGGAGATAAGGAAGAAGAAGAAGACATACTGTAAGATTTTGTGATATCGGAATCACCATTGACTGCTGAGAGCCATGGCACCTAAATCTTGGTATTCAGATGAGAGTTCTGAGTTTTTGTTTTTTAATCTAATTGCATTGATTTAAGTCATCAAGATTGAAGACAACAAGACATGAATAAACATAGTCTTCTCCTGAAGATTATCTCATATAAAAGACTCCATTTCTATAAATATTCCTCATTAGAGTAGATTTTACATGATAGAATCTCTAATAAGAGGATACCTCTAGTAGAGGCCGATTTCAGCCATGTTTCTAGATTGTCTCTCATGGGAGAATAATACGAAATAATAAATCTTCTCCCCAGATTTTACATTTTGATAAAATCAATAAGAATTCTAGAGCTAGGTTTCTTTTATAGATTTTTTATTTCTCAATACACCTATCCCCCGATTTACACGGTAGATACTTTCCTGAGAAAAACGTGCAAATGGGGGGATAGGTGTACACAGAAATAAAATGCATTGACAGGTTAAAATATGTAGTCAGCACATATATGCTCGGGATTCCTCGTGAGATGTGTACACAGCGCATGTGTTCAATCACAGTAGCATTTAGTATAGTGCGATAAAAACAAAAAAAAAAACATTTGGAAAACCGTGTAAAAGCGAAAACGTGTAAAAAAAGTACCGTGTAAATCGGGGGATAGGTGTATTTTGGGATAATATGCCCTTCAACACGCCTAACATACCCTTCAAATATTACTTCAAGTCTTCTCTCTGCTTATCCCTAGTACACGTGGTACAGGCCATGATTACCATGGTGGATAGAAGTAGGCGACTGCTTTTACTGTAAGTGCACCACATGTCTACACATGTGAAAAGCAGTTCAACTTTGCACTTACAAATGTTCCAGAGCCCCGTATGGTAACTTGCACTCGCTGATGGGGTTGGACTTTTGCCATTTGAGCATTTTTTTTTTTTATCAGAAAAAAAAAAGTGTCCAATGAGGGAATCGAACCCGGGTCGTAGCGGTCGAAAACCAACGGTTTAGACCTTCCTTCCACCGACCCCCCATTACTTCAAGTAATACTTCTATGTATCTGTGTTGAAGAGGGCATGTTAGCCTGAAAGATCGATGAATAAAAAATTGTAAAAAGAAACACCTAGCCCGTTATTCCTTATTAATTTTATTAAAATGCGTAATATGTCAACAGGATGGGCATTTTATCGTTTCACAGAATATTCAGAAAGAAAAGTAAAATGATTTCAGTTTATTGGATTTTACACTGTGAAATCTCAGCACGGTACTCACCTGGAACCTTTTAGGTGGATGGTTCCGGACGATTCCTTCTGGAGCAGCTGGAGCGTCAGTGGAAGTCCCGTTGGCATCGCTGCGGACCATGGTCTCTGTATCGGCCGGGGACAGGCCTTCGGTCTTGGTGAGTCCGCACCCCATCAGCCATCCCTGTCTGGAGGCCACATCTCACTGTGACACACATCCATTGTGATCTACTCTCAATATATACAAATATAAGCTCCAGACAGACAGACAGAGGGACAAGGGAAAAGGCTCCAGACAAACAGACAGACAGAGGGACAAGGGAAAAGGCTCCAGACATACAGACAGACAGAGGGACAAGGGAAAAAGCTCCAGACATACAGACAGCGGGACAAGTAAAAAAGCTCCAGACAGACAGACAGAGGGACAAGTAAAAAAGGTCCAGACATACAGACAGAGGGACAAGTAAAAAAGGTCCATACATACAGAGGGACAAGTAAAAAAGGCCCAGACAGACAGACAGAGGGACAAGTAAAAAAGGTCCAGACATACAGACAGAGGGACAAGTAAAAAAGGTCCAGACATACAGAGGGACAAGTAAAAAAGGCCCAGACAGACAGACAGAGGGACAAGTAAAAAAGGTCCAAACATACAGACAGAGGGACAAGTAAAAAAGGTCCAGACAGACAGACAGAAGAACAAGTAAAAAAGGTCCAGACAGAAAGACAGAGGAACAAGTAAAAAAGGTCCAGACAGACAGACAGAGGGACAAGTAAAAAAGGTCCATACATACAGAGGGACAAGTAAAAAAGGCCCAGACAGACAGACAGAGGGACAAGTAAAAAAGGTCCAGACATACAGACAGAGGGACAAGTAAAAAAGGTCCAGACATACAGAGGGACAAGTAAAAAAGGCCCAGACAGACAGACAGAGGGACAAGTAAAAAAGGTCCAAACATACAGACAGAGGGACAAGTAAAAAAGGTCCAGACAGACAGACAGAAGAACAAGTAAAAAAGGTCCAGACAGAAAGACAGAGGAACAAGTAAAAAAGGTCCAAACATACAGACAGAGGGACAAGTAAAAAAGGTCCAGACAGACAGACAGAGGGACAAGTAAAAAAGGTCCAGACAGACAGACAGAAGAACAAGTAAAAAAGGTCCAGACAGACAGACAGAGGGACAAGTAAAAAAGGTCCAGACAGACAGACAGAGGGACAAGTAAAAAAGGTCCAGACAGAAACATACCAACTCACTTGTTGCGTGACCCCGTCTATCGATCAATACCAACACACCTGATTCAACACGTTTCCCCTGAAAGTTCCATGGCGTTGGTTTACCTGATTGATTTGCTTTGGAATGACTTCATGGCCTTTTTAGGGAGTGTTAGCTTTGATTGGAAGTTCACGCTAAAATCTGTATCAATAATTTATTTGGATAATTCTGAAGATTTCAATAATTTCGCGTGGTTTTCATGAAATCGAAGCCCCCCCTCCCAGGATTGACGAAAGCTATTAGCCCGAAATTATCGCCTTCATCTGGGGATTCGGAATTTTTCAAAGCTTAGATTGTGACTTTGTCGCCGATCTGAAGCCACTAGTTTGTAGAGGCGGTCAATAGATGGCGTCTAGTTTTGACGTTTATATTGACGGGAGAAGTGGCCTTTTATTTTAATAATAAAATTTTGAAGTAATCACAAGGTAATAAGACAAAATCCCAATAAATAAATAATGTGTGACGTTTCGGTAACAGCGTTGTTATCTAAACGTTACATACTATTTATTTATATTTTGTCTTATTATCTTATGTATATAATCTCTAATCCAAATTGTGCTTTGTCAATTTTGAAATAATTGTTTTTAAACTTGTGACGGTTAACGGTTTTTACCATTGGGTGTCTTCAATAAAGGTCACTGTAATATCTTTCAGAGTTATTGTCTGAATCCCGATATACATGGTAAAAGGTACAACTTCCTTAAGTTTTGTCCATGAGTGTATATATGTGTGTCTTCAATAAAGGTCACTGTAATATATTTTAGAGTTATTGTCTGAATCCCGATAAACATGCTGAAATACAGGAAAAATTATATAAAGACAATCAAGCTAATAGATTAGTCTGGGTAAAGTGGAGGAAAAGAAATTTATTCTACATGGATTTACCCGCGGATTCACCGCAAATGAAGATATAAAAGCAAAAGCTAATCACAATCAATATTGAGATAATGAAATTTATACATTGTAATTAAGAGTAACTGGCATTCAAATCTGTTGAGAGTAAAAATAAATAAAGTCGAAATTACACACACACATATATTTTGATATCAAATGATAAAACAAAAATAAGTTTCAGAAATAACAGGATAAATTAGAGCTCTCTATGCTATAACAAACTGAAAACATAATTTATAATAAATTTAAATTATTTTTGATGTCTATGATTCTTTTTGAAATAAACAAATTTTCTCTACTTCCCTTACTGTTGTTGCTGTCGTGTCCAATGAAGAACCTCAGATGTCTCCATGCATCTCTATCATAGCGGTCACTATGTTCTCTATTTTGGGTGTGTAAAGCTGCTGCTCTAGGTCTATGTCAATTTTCTGTTGTTGTTGTCGTGTCCAATGAAGAGCCTCAGATGTCTCCATGCATCTCTCTATCACAGCAGCAGCAATGTCCACTATCTTGGGTGTGTAAAGCTGCTGCTCTGGGTCTATGTAAATTTTCTGTTGTTGTTGTCGTGTCCAATGAAGAGCCTCAGATGTCTCCATGCATCTCTATTATAGCAGCAGCAATGTCCACTATCTTGGGTGTGTAAAGCTGCTGCTCTGGGTCTATGTCAAATTTCTGCAAGGCTGCGGCCATTGCTGGGCATGAGAATATGTGGGTAGGTGTGTTAGTTCCACACCAGGACAGTTGTTACATGTCCTGCAGGTTCTTGAGCCATCTAGATGCATTGTCATTCCTTTATAGTGTTTTGTTCTAAGTCTTGTTATAGTTTTTGTCAGTTTTCTCTCAGAGTTTATTTCACATTTTGATCTTTTCTTATTTTTTGTTTAATTATCTTGTATTTTGCCAAAGCAACTGCCCTTACTGAAATGATAAATTAATGGAACGGCCTGGTTCATCAGTGTTAAACCCTCCCAGCGATGTCGCCAGTTTATCATTTATAATGAATATCTAGACCCTCCTATTAATTTAATCAATGCAGTAAGGACAGTATAAAATTGTTTATAACACACAAAGAATGTAATATATATTTTCTTCCCTTTCAATATCATTAATATTTAAATATGTAAAAATTAATTTGTATATAAATATAGTATATATCACCAATTTTTTATCGTGATAATCCTGTTGAAGGACTGACAAGTCCGAAAACTTGAAAATAAAAATTTGAACAAGAAACTTAACCTTGGAAGCTTTATTTATTTTATAACAGTATAAAATTGTTTTATTTTTAAAATAATCATATACGCGTCAAAAATAGTTTAAATTTCTTATAACAGATGGCGCGCTAATGCATTATGTTAATTAAAATGTATGCAACACTTTGTTTGAAACCAAACGATCAGGAAAAAATAGGGTTAAAAAAAGAGGGAAAGAACTATCGTTTGCCTCACAAAAACCTCTCTATCAAAGCCATAGTGGTTGTGGTGGTGGTGGTACTTATCTCCATGGTTAAACAAATTCCTGAAGTCTACTCCTCTCCAATTTAGCCATAGTATTTGAAGTGTATGGATACAATTAGAGTACAAACATATGCATTTAAAGTAAATATGTGCATATGTGTTGTATATATATTAATTAATTGATACCACACAGAGTGTGTGTAAGCTCACAGGTAAATAGGCGCTAACCAAAAAAAAAAGTTCCTTTGTTTCAATATTAGTTTCCCTTTTATATTTTGTTCTCTCTCTTGTAAATCAATAAATATAATGTTTAATTAATAATTATTGGAATCAGTTTCATAAAATATTCTAAGCAAAGTCAACAATATGACTAATTTGAAACCAGGGCGTACTAATAAGAATAAGGGTTAAGAAAGAGCGGGAAAACAACTATCGGCTGCCGTACCTACCATCTACCAAGGCTAGTATCTGAAGTGCGAATATATTTGGTGCAATATTCATATGTAAAGTAAATTTGTGTATACCTAATTTGAAAGCAAACGATAATCACATACAAAATTGGGGTTAAGAAAGAGCGGGAAAACAACTATCGGCTGACGTACCAACCTGCTATTTACGCCCAGTATCTGAAGTGGGAACATATTTAGTACAAACATATCGATGTGTAAAGTATAAATTTGATCATACCTATATATATAATTTGAAAGCAAACGATAATCACATACAAAATTAGGGTTAAGAAAGAGCGGGAAAACAACTATCGGCTGCACCAACCTGCTATTTACGCCCAGTATCTGAAGTGGGAACATATTTAGTACAAACATATCGATGTGTAAAGTATAAATTTGTTCATAGCTATATATATAATTTGAAAGCAAATGATAATCACATACAAAATTAGGGTTAAGAAAGAGCGGGAAAACAACTATCGGATGACGTACCAACCTGCTATTTACGCCCAGTATCTGATGTGAGAACATATTTAGTACAAACATATCGATGTGTAAAGTATAAATTTGTTCATACCTATATATATAATTTGAAAGCAAATGATAATCACATACAAAATTAGGGTTAAGAAAGAGCGGGAAAACAACTATCGGCTGACGTACCAACCTGCTATTCACGCCAGTAGCCGGAATGCAAATCTATAAATTGCGGTCGGTGATCCGAAATCAATAAATGTCACCTTCGATACCCAGCCAAGACAAGCAAAATGTCAAGGATTGCGTTCTAGCTTGGTAGCGCCACTAGCGGCAATTTTTGGAAATACACAGTACTTTCCTCATTAACAGATTACACACACAATAACTTTTCAATATTCTAGGAATACATATAAACCAATTCCATAAAAAAAGAATATTATAAGAAAATGATAAGTTTCAACGACTATTGATTGTCAATAGTCCTTATGCCGATAGAGTGATTTCTGTGATTGATTTTTCCTATTTTGACCGAAGTCTGTTATATTTACTCTGATTCAGTAGAATTTTGATAGGTGTCGCTATTCCATTATTATATTGTGTATTGATAGTGGATTTTTAGTTGTTATAGTGGTAGTGGTACTTATCCCAATGATAATCATGGTGGGTAGTAAGTGAACTGCCTTTACTCTAAGTGTAACACATATCTACATATGAAGAAAGCAGTTTGACTTTTCAACTTGTATGCCAGAGCAGTTTAGCTACTTGCACTTACTGGTAGTGTTGTACTTTTGTTCTTGTTTTTATCGCAGTGTAAAGAGTAAAAAATAACGTTATGGTAAACGTTTATAAACATAACAAAATAAATAAGAAAGGAACGTATGAATGTTTCAATGTTTATACCTTATTGGTTATATCACAAATATTTGACACATCCTGGCCCATTCTATCCATATAGGGCTCTTCACGCCGCAATAAAAAGAACATATTCAAGACACTGAAGGAAAACTTAACCGAAATACGCAAGATATCCATGTCACTTGCAACCTGTGGTTTACAGAACCCATAAGGAAGGATCTATATGACAGAGTATTTAAAAAATGATTTAAACATTATCATGTTTACATATATACACTCATGGACAAAACTTAAGGAAGTGAAAAGTCGCCGGTCGTCTGTTTTTTGAAGAAGACAGAGGTAATTTTGTTGACATTTGGTTATCTCGTGTGTCTTCAATAAAGGTCACTGTAATATCTTTCAGAGTTATTGTCACGATATACATGCTGAAAGGTACAACTTCCTTAAGTTTTGTCCATGAGTGTATATATGTGTGTCTTCAATAAAGGTCACTGTAATATCTTTCAGAGTTATTGTCAGAATCCCGATATACATGGTAAAAGGTACAACTTCCTTAAGTTTTGTCCATTTATATTCACCTCAAAGAAGTACAATATCTAACTTCATATTTGCCGGAATTGTTCCTATGGAATGTATTCAACTAAAATGTCATTCAAAGAGTTTGCTATGACAACCGGCGTCCAAACATTAATTAAATCGATATATTCAAACCTATATACAAAACGATATCGTTGAATAAAAGCTATAATTATCTCAATATCAATTTATGAAAATGTCGTTTTCATCCTATGTATGAATAAATTTGATAATTAGGTATTAAAGTTATACCATATGGGCCATGTTAGGAAACAATAAGCCATGTAATATTCTATAGCACGAATATATTTCTATGATACATTAACTCGCTATCTGTTATAAGAAATTAAAACTTTTTTATTGACAATTAAAAATGGTTTATTGACATCTAGTCAATGGTCAAGAGAGAGTTTACAGAGTTTAAAACAGTAGAGAAAATATATACACAAGATGAGGCCTTCTCTGAAGGTACATTTGAATCCTATCAGGAGCTTAGAATCGTCTTGAGTTCAGTCAGGCCCTTGCGAGTTATGAAATCCGTATCCCCAGCATGCTGGATGACTGTGTTGAAGAAATTGACAAGAATAATCTTGTGTTTAGGTAAGGTATCCGCGAGGAAACTCTCCCTAAGATACAGGACCGCATACGCGACATCATTAATGGTCATCCCTCGGTTATATAGGGGCCTAAGGATAGTTTCATCATTCCGTTGTTCGATTATGTCCTTTAACTGATTCGCAGTATTTTTGATGCGTAAGATTCTTTTTGAAATATAATAAATTTCTACTGCCCTTACTGCAATGATATATTAATGGGAGGGCTTTGCTCTTCATGATAAATGATAAACCTTGTAGGATGGTTGAAACACGCTCTGAAAGATGCAAGACATGTCTGTGGAGAGAATCAATGCTGAAGAGTCTGCTAAACCGCAACTTGGCGCAGCATTATACGTTTTATTTAGTTGAAGCGTAGCTTGTCCGAAAGCTAATCAATTAACAAAAAGAGTTACAGTGTTTTATGCCTTTTTTTTATAATTCTATACTCTTCACTTGGTATTGAATACAGATTTGATATTGTAAATTGAGATTTTTGTTGTCTGCTCTGTTCTCAGAGAGAATGTGGTCAAATGGTGCAAGACGTGTGACGTGTTGACGAACTGACACATGGCGTGCTGGACACTAATGAGATTTGCATAGCTATTATCTACCACCTCATGTTAGCCAATCAGCTGTTGTCTTCATGTGTTTCGACCTTGAATTCTTCTGATTTCTTTATATTGGCAATATTTGTCCTCTGATCTTTGCCATTATTGTTATTTTCCTATTGAGTGTCATAGTGAACCGTTATTGAATATATTTGCCACACCTCATCTAATATTAATTGGTTGACAAGATTGAAAAAAAAAAACTTATATAAATACATAACATTTTCTAGATAAACTTTTTTTGTACTGATTAAAGTGGTATTAATGAAATTTTCCGTCAGCTCAAATATCTTTCAAAAAGTTATTGACATATTCAAGGTATTATTGATATGATACAATTTTCAACAGGATTTTCTTAAGAGTAAAATAAGTTTCTTTCATAAAGAAAAATGAGAGGAAAAACAAGGGGTAATTTATTTTAATCAAACAATCAACTTATCTACATAAAAAACAGGCAATTCAAGAAATATGCTGAGTAACAAAATACACTCATGGACAAAACTCAAGGAAGTTGTACCTTTTAGCATGTATATCGGGATTCTGACAATAACTCTGGAAGATATTACAGTGACCTTTATTGAAGACACACATATATACACTCATGGACAAAACTTAAGGAAGTTGTACCTTTTACCATGTATATCGGGATTCAGACAATAACTCTGAAAGATATTACAGTGACCTTTATTGAAGACACACATATATGCACTCATGGACAAAACGTAAAGAAGTTGTACCTTTTAGCATGTATATTGGGATTCAGACAATAACTCTGAAAGATATTACAGTGACCTTTATTGAAGACACACATATATACAACAATAACAACAACAAAAAGCCTTTATTTAGGGTCACTGACCCTATACAGGATTCACCAGAGGTATGCATAAGAACAAAGCAGTGAGACAAAAGAAATAACGATATATACAGAGTAAGAAGAAAAAGAAAAAAAAACAAGAAAAGAAAAAAAAAGAAAGAGGGAAGCAAGAAATCAACACAAAAAGAGTAGCAGTAAGAAAGTGAGGAGTGAGTATCACTTGGCCTTCTTCTGAGATATGGACTTGTGGAAACCATAAAACGCCGTAGCAATATACTTATTCTGGGTCATATTGTCAATTATTGATGGAAGTGAAGCACAGAGTTGCCCAGTTTTGAGCCTGAGGGTTCTTCTTTCTTCTTTCAGAGCAGGGCAATCAAAAATATAGTGAGTGATTTCATTTTTTAGTTTTGAATTACAGAAGGTACAAGTCGGGTCCTCACCGCAGAGCATCTTGGTGTGGTTTTCTCTAAAAAAACTTGAAAGTATTCTAACTTGTGCGAGTAGTCTTACAACCGGGAAAGGAAAATCTCCTAGAAGGTATCCCTCCGTTATGAAAGATATGTGAATGTCTTTGTAGTGAGAGTATAGCTTAGATTTATCCATTCTTGTAAGGTCGTTTTGTATAGATTGGTCTGCCGCTGTTTTTAAGAGCCCTGTAATCGCGCTCCTCAGCGTTTCAGGGTCATCACAGGAAACAAGTGCAGGGGATCCATTATTGTTAAGCAGATTGGTGAGCTTTTTAATGAAACCGATGGGTGTGCCCGAAGCATTAGACAGTTCCCGTGTTCTATTAAAACATATACGTGGCAATCTGTCACTGCTCATATTCAACACCCGCAGCCAATACTTCAGGGTTAATTTTAAGGCTGTTACACTCAATGAGATACGACCGGTTTCTAATCTGATTAGGTAGCCTGGAGTGTATCTGGGCAGATTCAGGAACCTACGGATAAATATGTCTTGTATACTATCCAATAAGTCTTTATGCTCTGTTGCCCACAATGGAGCGGCATACATCAGGACAGCTCTCACTATTGTATCAAAGAGTTTGGTTGATAAATTTATTGACTTTGCTTTTGATTTTATTAATATTGGGTGTGTGGCGTTAATTGCTGTAAGTGCTTTTCCTTTAAAGTAATTTGCCGGGTGAGTAGTTGTTTTTGTTGGTGTCAGAGGGAATCCCAAGTATGTATATCTTGAAGTTATTGTTATGGGTTTATCATTCCAGAACCATCTATCCTTATTTGAGGGTTTACCTCCATTACGGAACACCATAATCTTTGACTTGGACTCATTTAGTGTCATTAAGTTCTCATCGAGATATTCTTTCAGTATTTTGATCTTCTTTTGGAGGTTCATCCTGGACTCACCTATAATTGCTATGTCGTCGGCGTACAGCAATAAATGGATATCTCCAAATTCTGGCAAATTTACACTCGGCAGGTCTGAGTTATTATAAATTTCGATTAAGTCCGTGATAAATAATATAAATAGCAGTGGGGAAAGTGGACACACATATATACACTCATGGACAAAACTTAAGGAAGTTGTACCTTTTAGCATGTATATCGGGATTCAGACAATAACTCTGAAAGATATTACAGTGACCTCTATTGAAGACATACTAGATAACTAAGTATGAACAAAATTGACTATGTCTTCTTCAAAAAGACAGATTACCGGCGATATCAACGACTTTGCACTCTCTTAAGTTTTGTCCATAAGTGTCTGTTTCTTCTAGGTAAAATATTGGCTTCCAATCAAGTAGAGGATATATTAACCCAGATAGAAAAGTGACCTTATATAAAAAACGTCCAAATGTTTATCGACGTTGAGATAAGTGGAGAGATTAGAGCTCTGATAAAAGTGGTGTTCTAAATTGCCAAATCGATTCTGTTCCAAGAAACCTGGACCAATATCAGTATAAGTAAATAAATACTTGTTGAGTTTTAAAATAATATTCATATCTGCCTTCGGACAAGTATAAGATTCAACCTATCAAACAAGATACTGAAGGAGGACTTGAACCAACCCGATTTAGAAGATATGTACCAAATTTCCGTTTAGAAATTATACCTTAAACTACAAAATTCATCAAATACAACTATACAAGATATTCATCAAATAAAGAAGATATCAATGCACGATTCCGACGACCTGACTCTTAGGAGCTCATCACCCAACAGCTGCAAGGTCTGCCATCTCTACTCCACCAACTCGCCATGTGTAAATAGCCAGGACAAATTGACTCGCGAGCTGTGCTCGAATGTAACACCTGTAAATTGAGACGAAATAAATAAATAAATTATATTCATTATTTTAATACGTATGTTTGCCTAATAAATACCTAGTAGAAAGACGTATTGAAAATATTGTAGCAACTTATTTATTATTTTATTAATAGATTATCATTTTTATATTCTGCTACTCTGTAAACATCCCTCAATGATTCTCTCATATTTTATTAATTTTTGTTCTTGTGGCTTAAATAAATTACTGTGGATCCTGAAGTTTGTCTTTCTTAATTTTCTAAGTGACATTTTGGTGGAGATGCTGGGTAAATTAGGGAAGACAAACTGAAGATCGCCGAGAAGAGCTTAAGGGCATGAATGCTGTGATCTATATTTTCAGAGACTGGCTCTAAGTTTTCAACCGCTGTGTTAAATCTAAAGATTTTCTTCCAAGATGGCGATGTCCATATTGAAGATACGACGACAAAGCCGCTCTTCAGGTCTCAAGGCTTCGAAGGAATCCTTGGCAGAAGCATGTTAGATCCATGACAGTAACTACAAAATTTGCAAGCTGTAGGTCACAGATTCAATAAAGAAGAAGCTCTGTAGCAAATTATTTACACTCATCGACAAAATTTAAGAAAGGTCACCTGTTTTTATTTATTTATTTTTATGGAAACAGAGGAAAGTTTGTTCACACTTGGTTATCTCGTGTATTTCAATAAAGGTCACTGTAATATCTTTCAGAGTTATTGTCTGAATCCCAATAGGCATGCTAAAAGGTATAATTGTCTTAAATTTTGTCCATGAGTGTAATACCTGTTTAAAATGTCAGCAGAAATAAAATGGAAATATGTGGGGTATTTTCATTGGGGCTCTTCGGAATAAGGTCTTGAAGGAATGCATAAGTAGATAAAGGAGAATAGAAATACTAGGAAGAATGTGGGGCCGTGACTTCTGTTACTGGATTGGATAGAGTTACAGGTCGTTAAAGATGAAGGTTCTGGATCAAGAAGGATGGAAGCTACATCATTGTCAACTTTAAAAATTGAGGTGAAAAATAATAATGACAATAACGCGTCATGATATAATTTTAAAATAATAATAATAATAATGAGATAATGTATTGACAATTCCCAAGAACTCAAGTGATCCCAGCTGGTTTCAAATTGACAATTCCCAAGAAATGTATTAACTCAGAAGGTCTCAAATTGATAATTCCAGAAACTGTAGCAACTCAGCAGGTCTTATTCAATTCCAAGAACTAAAGTTATCCAAGCAAGATTGACAACTTTATGAACTGTAGTAACTCAGCAGGATTAACAATTCCAATAACTGTACTAACACAGCAGGTCTCAAATTGACAATTCCACGAACTGTAGTGACTCATCAGGTCTCAAATTGACAATTATACGAACTGTAGTGACTATCCAGGTCTCAAATTGATAATTCCACGAAATTTAGTGATTCGGTAGGTCTCAATTCGACAATTCCAAGAACTAGATTTATCCTTTCAGGATTGGCAATTAAGCGAACGGTAGTGACTCTCCAGGTCTCAAATTGGCAATTCCAAGAACTCAAGTAACTCAGCAGGATTGACAATTCTAATAACTGTAGTAACTCAGCAGGTCGCAAATTGACAATTATACGAACTGTAGTGACTCTCCAGGTTTCAAATTGACAATTCTACGAACTGTAGTAACTCAGCAGGATTGACAATTCTACGAACTGTAGTAACTCAGCAGGATTGACAATTCCACGAACTGTAGTAACTCAGCAGGATTGACAATTCCCCGAACTGTAGTAACTCAGCAGGATTGACAATTCCGCGAACTGTAGTAACTCAGCAGGATTGACAATTCCACGAACTGTAGTAACTCAGCAGGATTGACAATTCCACGAACTGTAGTAACTCAGCAGGATTGACAATTCCACGAACTGTAGTAACTCAGCAGGATTGACAATTCCGCGAACTGTAGTAACTCAGCAGGATTGACAATTCCACGAACTGTAGTAACTCAGCAGGATTGACAATTCCACGAACTGTAGTAACTCAGCAGGATTGACAATTCCACGAACTGTAGTAACTCAGCAGGATTGACAATTCCACGAACTGTAGTAACTCAGCAGGATTGACAATTCCGCGAACTGTAGTAACTCAGCAGGATTGACAATTCCACGAACTGTAGTAACTCAGCAGGTTTGACAATTCCACTAACTGTAGTAACTCAGCAGGATTGACAATTCCACGAACTGTAGTAACTCAGCAGGATCGACAATTCCACGAACTGTAGTAACTCAGCAGGATTGACAATTCCACGACTGTAGTAACTCAGCAGGATTGACAATTCCACGAACTGTAGTAACTCAGCAGGATTGACAATTCCACGAACTGTAGTAACTAAGCAGGATTGACAATTCCACGAACTGTAGTAACTTAGCAGGTCTCAAATTGACAATTATACGAACTGTAGTGACTCTCCAGGTTTCAAATTGACAATTCTACGAACTGTAGTAACTCATCAGGATTGACAATTCCAATAACTGTAGTGACTCAGCAGTTCTTAAATCTACAAGTCAGAAAGAGGGAAGTCACTTTACCTGTTGCACGGTGATCAATCTGGCACATGCGCACTGCGAACTTATCAATCAGTAAGGTCACGGAGATGTTGCTACGTGGAGATTATTGATTGGTGGAGCACTTCGATCGTTGATTGGCTGTTGTGTTGGACTTTAAGCGTCTTGAAACCATCGCTACCACAATTCACGGTATTTCTGCTGGAGACAAGAAACGCCACGATCGTTGAATACTAAAAGAAACAGTCAACCTGAGTTTTGAAGATTTGAAAGAACGGACGAAGCTTACAGATATGAAAGTCTATCATTATGGAGAAACTGCCTTAATATTTAAAATTTCAAATATGTTTCATCATAAATAAATTTAACTCTGTATATATATACAGTTAAACCTGTCTATAGCGCCCCCTCTAAATAACGCCTTTCTCTCTATAGCGCCCGATTTTAAATACGTAGTACAATGCGATATTTACATTAAAAGTGACCTGTCTATAGCGCCCCCTCTAAATAACGCCTTTCTCTCTATAGCGCCCGATTTTAAATACGTAGTACGATGCGATTTACATTAAAAGTGACCTGTCTATAGCACCCCCTCTCCATAGCACCCTATTTTGGTGAGTCCCAAGAGGGGGCGCTATAGACAGGTTTAACTGTATATATGGATTTTTTGCCAGGATAAATTGATCTATAAAAACATTTCTTGATATCTCAGAAAGCCTCTTGACCATAATTTTGATTGTTGAGGTACAGCCCACACCACGCTGACGAGGGCCAACAGCTTGAAACGCTTACGTGGTTGGCTTTTCTTGATTTATAAAGGAAATGGGTTGGCCAAATAATATGGAACAAGCCTAAATCAACGTTTAATTAGTTGATTTTTGTTCAACTAGATGGCGCTCTGATTTGTAGAATGCTCATGTGGTCGGTCATCTACTAAACGTTGATTTAACCTGTTCCCTGATATTTGGCCAACCCAATTTATTGATAAATCAAGAAAAGCCATCCACGTACGCGTTTCGAGCTATTATATATATATATATATATATATGTAGTATATTTTGAGTTATATGGTTCACAACCTTCTTCTGATATTCATTATATAACCCCATATCTATATATTAAAATATGTATCGAACAATGGAAGCAAATAAAACAAAGAAAGAGGTAGACCAGAAACGACAAAGGCAGACCAGATGACAAAGGCCAGACGAAAAACAACCTGGCGCCATAAAGTAACGTGATTACAGTAGCCAATGAGGAATCGCCACATATGCGAGCGTCCCAGAGTATATAAAGAGGCCAGCAATGGGACAAAGAGTTATTCAGTTAGTTGTTTTTCAGAGCGATCCCGTTACGGTCGGTCGGATCTCTCACCCCTATCCGCGATGTAGACTTAGGGCATCCGTGGCGCCCGTGGTCCGCTGCCTTCGTCCGTGGTCTATCTCTTCCTCTTGGAGTTACCATCTAGACCTGCCTCTGTCTCTTGCTGTCCCAGTGCGGGAATCCCCCATCACGCACCCACTACCACGACTGCCCAGCACATTCCACAACGGGTTTACTACAGAATCCGTTAAAGTCGACAGGATGACTGAGGACAAGCAGAGGATGACGAAGGTCGAAGACGAACACGTCGCGGATGCCCTCACCAACATGCAGCCCCACTGCGACGAACTAGTAAGCCGCCTAGCAGACGCCATTCGGGGACTAGCCGTGCCTCGTGTGGAGGAAGCCATCATCTCCCTTTTCGACGTATCCCACGCAACAATCAGCCTTCTTCCATACAGCCATCTCCAGAGATCAACTCCAGCCAGCATCAGCCATTTCAAGGTACTTTAAACTTTGTTTCTACCATTTTCCCCATAAATTTTATTCTTATATTTTCACCTTAAGCATTTTAAAATCAATTATAACCTTTTTTATAGCATTTTTATTCAATTTTTAAGACTTTCACACTCTCATTTATCCTTTTTACTTTATTTTAATCAAATTATAAACTTTAATTCATCATTTTCAATTTTATTTTAAGAAATATTCAATCACGCATTTTTGCCAATTTATTAATCTTACATGCCTTTCTTAAAGTCACCTAAAATGGCATTATCCAAATATGCAACTTTCAATTTTACATAAAAAATCATATTATATTTTAATTACTCGAATCATATTATTTCATATCATCACAGCAAACTTATTTGTATGTTTTTTTTTAGTACCTTATTTATGGCCATAGTATTAATAATTAAATTTATTACGCTCTTTATTTTACTTGACTTATTACTATTCCAATTGATATTTCTCAATATTTAAAAGTTTTAAAAACTAGTCCTAGATTTGTATTTTTATTAATATCAATTTTAAATCATCTCATCTCAAAATGTGCCTCCCATTTTTCCCACAATTACAAATACAACTATAAATGTAATATGCGAAAACTAAATATCATACCTTAAAATTTCCATACCCCATCGCATTTCATTCCTACCTGCGTTAAACTGTTATTTACGAAACTCTATCGTATTTTGTACCCATGCCATAACCTTTTCTCTTAAAAAAAAATTCGTAAATTCATTATTTTATAATTTTTCTAAACCTAATCACCGCTAATAATCCCCTCAGACTTAAATGACCACCTATCCCAATATAATAGAAAGTAGAAAACTAGCAATACAACGTACAAATGACAGACACGACAAAGAGAAACTTAAATATGATGACAAACATAAAAATCCACACTTTGATACAGGAGATTTAGTATTAGTAAAGGTGTATCATCATCCAAATAGCGGTAAGTTAGTACCCTACTTTACAGGTCCATATAAAATTACTGAAATAATTTCTGATAATGTCGTACGTATAAATAGACCCAAAAGGATTACAGGTAATGATAGCGATACTGTGCATGTAAATAAATTACAATATTATAATGAAGAGGTCCTCTATATTTCACCACCCAAATTAGAACCCCTAAAAATAAATAGAATAATAGAGCCTTTCCGACATTTAGACCCCAACTTGTTTAGTCCAATAGAAAAAAGTATAGCTCATCGGTTTTCCGAACCTTTTAATCATTTGTCCCCCCAACTATTCGCATAGAATTAGTGGAATCTAGGCCCTGAAAGACTGGCAAACAATCCATGTTATATAAATAGCTATCATATTACTGTCCTCCCGCCACAGCGGTGTCATCTCCTGTTTGTTTTCATTGCCGGCAACAAAGGATTAGCGCGGCCATGTTGACCTCTCCAGTTTCAGTTCACCTGTACTTGAAACACGTGATAGTGGCACACCGGTATTCTAGACTTCGTGTCCACCAAACAACCTGCCAGATTAAAACGGATAGGAAAATTATATAAAATCCCTTTTATGGCAAATCTTATTTTTATAATGTTAGGATAGTTTATTGTTTTGTCAACCCGTTTAAAAATTAAATCCCCAAAATGGCGTCCATCGCCACGACACTATTCCAAACATCGTCTAATTTGCGTTTATAAGTATTGCATCACGTGGGGAACACACTAACCTAAATACTTAATATATTTTAAAATCTTATTCATTTATATTTTTACGATCCTTGATGTGTGCCATTTTATATTTTAGAATCAATCCATATATTTTAGGATATTTATTTTACATTAAGATATTTCTTTTCCTTCCATCCCTAAACAATTAGCCAACCTATATAAATATAATCTGAAACCTTATATTCTTTGACATCATTTGTTTTTATTTTCCATGGCCTACGTCTAAGCTAATTTAATTTAAACATTTTGTTTTAACAGTGACGCCTTATACCAACTATCCCTTCTTATATCTTGATCCTTCCAATTCAGACCTTCTTCCTTTATTCCTCACTGCGTCACTACCTATCGCAAACCTTTTGCTTAAGTCAATTTTCTTTTATATTTTATTTTACTTTTATTATCTCTACTTCTCCTCCTTCCTGTATTACATCCCTGAAACTATGTTGTAAATACTTAAGGCACCTTAAGTAACAAAAAACTGAAACTAGTATACCAACTTTCCCAAATATTTATTTTCGCTATTGTGTGTGTTTACTTTAAATTTATCCTTCCTATGTACTCCTCTTATATATTTTTTGTAGTTTTATAATATTATATCAATGTGTCACCACTACTCCCCTTTATCTTTATTTTTTATTCTAGTAACTAATTCGTGCCCCAAATTATTTCACATTTAATAGGTTTGCTAGCTTTTCTCTCATTTATTGTAAATAGACTTACAGTTTACCTAATTTTGTGGTGTTGGACTTTGTTTTTTTTTTTTTACTTACAGATGTGGATAAAACATCTCACTATTAATCGATAATATCATTTTTATATTAATGCCTTCAACTACCAACCAACCCTTTATATATTATTACCTTTAATATTTTTATTTTTAGACTTAGCATTTTACAACTTCAACTATTTTAGGCACCATTTTAAAAAACCTACAACTAACAATATTTATAATATTTCTCAAACAGGTAAAACATTTATCATTTTTATTTTTCTTAATAGATTTTCAAAATGTTATTTTTTGACGCTTCCCTTACAACCTCTTAACTCTATCCCATGAACCTTTCCTCCCAACCTTTTACATCCATCAAGAGTTTATTGTTCGTCAGCCATTTTCTTTTTTTTTTATTGATTAAACTAACTAGAAGACCCTTCCTCGCTGTACATTTCCCCACAGTGAGCTCAGGAGACCCTGTTAGATTTTTATTTTTTTTCCTCTCATCGTCCGGCTCATCATTTTTTCATTTTTCAACATTTCTTTTCATCACACAAGCCGGACACAATCAAAATGACAGCAATAAATCTCTTACATCCACCTCTCCTTTCCCACATCCTTCAAACCTCCAACTACCTTCCAAGGGATTCCAGTTTGCCGAACATTTTTGTTTTTTTTTCATTGATTAATCCGACTGGAACAATCCTTCCTCGTTACACCCATTCCCCATAATGAGTTCAGGATATCCAGCGCGATATTTTTTTTTTTTTCTCATCGCCCGACTCATCATATCAATTCACCATTTTTTTCAACTTTTCATTTTTTTTTTTCTCATAATTCAACCGGGCACAATCATTATGGACAACAGGGATCCCTCTTACCCCTCTTACCTCTACCTCTCCCTTTTACCCCATCACTCTTCCCACTTCTTTTCACTATCTGAGCTAATGATGCAGGTGGAGTATCTTGGGCCTTCTGTTAATGAAAACAATGCCTCACTTAAACAAGTTCGCATTGCATTGCAGAATGCTTGGGATACTACTTTACAGAAACATGCTCAGATACCCCCTTTCCCTTTTTCAACCTTAGCGTCACATTATATGTTCCATCAATAAACTAACTTTTTCTCCGCTCATCTTTAATGCAATACGATATTATTTTCTTGTACGATTCATTTTACCATATTTACCATGTTGTATTATATACTTTCTCCTAATCTTTTATCATTCATTTTGTGCGTTTTTATTTTTGTAACCTTGATTTTTTTTTTTCTCATTGATACACCCCCATTACAACATCTTTCTCTTTTTAACTTGTAACTTTATAATAATTTTAACTAATTTGTATACAAATTATTTCTTTTATTTTTTATAATAGGTTTGTTAGGTTATCATTCATTACATGTCATTCCACCAACCAAACCTTCATCACCGGGGGCACATTCTGTAGTATATTTTGAGTTATATGGTTCACAACCTTCTTCTGATATTCATTATATAACCCCATATCTATATATTAAAATATGTATCGAACAATGGAAGCAAATAAAACAAAGAAAGAGGTAGACCAGAAACGACAAAGGCAGACCAGATGACAAAGGCCAGACGAAAAACAACCTGGCGCCATAAAGTAACGTGATTACAGTAGCCAATGAGGAATCGCCACATATGCGAGCGTCCCAGAGTATATAAAGAGGCCAGCAATGGGACAAAGAGTTATTCAGTTAGTTGTTTTTCAGAGCGATCCCGTTACGGTCGGTCGGATCTCTCACCCCTATCCGCGATGTAGACTTAGGGCATCCGTGGCGCCCGTGGTCCGCTGCCTTCGTCCGTGGTCTATCTCTTCCTCTTGGAGTTACCATCTAGACCTGCCTCTGTCTCTTGCTGTCCCAGTGCGGGAATCCCACATCACGCACCCACTACCACGACTGCCCAGCACATTCCACAACGGGTTTACTACATATATATATATGGTAATTTAAACCAACAACCCCATACTGTCTATATAACTTGTAATAAGATTGTCATGTTGTATATAGAAACACATCTATAAATAATTATGCGCATGATTAATCTGTGTCATTGCATCGCCCTATGTAATGTAATTTGTACAAAGTGGATAAATAAATAAAATCTGTAATAGATTTAAGAGTTGAGCTAAAGAAGAGATCGAGCATAGTATTGCCAAAACAACAAAGTCTAAAGATGGAAGTCATAAATCAGGTCGATTTACAATTCCCACAAACAAGGCCACCCACACTGTCACATGTGGTGGAATGCAGAGACCCCTCTCACACCTGGACAGGTAAAGGCGCCCTTTCTCAAACGCCCCTGTCACATAAGGTCGCCCCGTCTTTAACCTATAAATCATCACCTTACAGTCTCTTGACAGTTCAGTCAGTACAGTTTAGTTTAGTTCACCCTTAGTGCAAGCCGCGTCGGTCGTATGTTATGTCGATCTCATCCAACATGTAGTTAGGAAGAACTCGTCTATCTCCATCTTTTCGCTCCTTAGCTCAACTTTTATCTGTTACGGGACTTTCTTAGTGCAACTGTGTCTTCGTTTTTTGTATGGATATCCACAAGCTTTTCCACTCTGCCTCGACCACGACTGCCTGTATTTTGTGAGAACTTTTAAAGGTCTTCCAAGGTGCAGAGAGGTACTGGAAAACTCTACATCCTGACTGTTCCTCTTGGTCAACACAGTACAACAAGAGCTACCAGGACTTCAACATTAATTCAGTAGTCGACAGGATCTCTACAAAAGCTACTGGAATTCTCATCTCATTACATGAGTCGACAGGATTCTACAAGTCGACAACAACCAAACATTCAACAATATATCTCATATATATATATATATAACATAGTTGACCTGTTCATATCAACTACCTTCTTTTAATGTAACTTTCGTCATATTGTAAAAAAAAAGTCTTATACAGGGTCCATTATGAAAGTAATGAGCATAATGTTATTGTGACGCGACGATAGATGGCAGCGCGGTAAAAACCGTGGATAATGTGGTGGAGGGATATGCCCTTTCAATCCATCCGGTCGTCAGTTGAGTTCGAGCAGTGTGAGGGGAGATACATGCCTCCGCTTGAAGTGTGTTTTCAACTTTTGTAACATAGCGCGATGGAGCGTTCGCTTGAACAACGATACGCCATAAAGTTTTGCGTGAGGCTTGGAAAAAATGCAACCGAAACATTCCGGATGCTTCAAAAAGCCTTCAAGGACGATTGCATTTCAAGATCACAGTCTGGGAAGTGGCACAAGGCGTTCAAGGAGGGCCGGGAGGAGGTCGCCGACGAACCCCGTTCAGGACGCCCAACAACGGCCAGAACTGACGAGAACGCGGATCGTGTGCTCGAAGTTTTGCGTACCGACCGTCGATAAAGCATCCAGCAAATTGCTGACACATTACACATGTCCACTTTGTGGTACATGGGATAGTGACCGAGGATCTGCAAATGCGTAAGGTCTGTGCGAAGCTTGTGCCGAAAGTGTTGACGCAAGACCAGAAAGAACTTAGAGTTTTGCGGTGTCAAGAATTGTTGGATTTGATGCAAAATGTACCGGACTTTCTGAACTCTGTAGTAACCGGAGACGAATCCTGGATGTTTGAATACGACCCAGAGTCGAAAAGGCAGAGCTGTGCATGGCACACAAAATCATCCCCACGCCCCAAGAAAGCGCGAATGAGCAAGTCGCGCATCAAAACGATTATCATTGTCTTCTTTGACATCCGAGGAATAATCCATTGTAAGTTTGTACCGCAGGGACAAGCTGTAAACTTAGCCTTTTACCTGGAGGTGCTCAGGAGATTGAAACGCCGGATCGCACGCGTGAGGACTGACATTAAAGACACGGTCAATCTCCACCATGACAATGCCACCAGCCACACAGCCTTCATCATTACCAACTTCCTGGCCCGGAGCAACACCTCGGTGATTCCTCACCCCCCTTACAGTCCCGACTTAGCTCCATGCGACTTCTTTTTGTTTCCGCGACTCAAGAGAGAGATGAAAGGAAAACATTGGGAAACCGTGGAAAACATCCAACACCATGTTACAACGTTCCTGAGAAGCATTCCTGTCGAGGAGTTTCAGGGTGCCTTTCAGGCGTGGCAAACGCGTCTCCGCAAGTGTATTGATGCAGGAGAAATGTATTTTGAAGAATATTGAACATTTGCACAAATTACGATCAATAAATGTATTTTGCCAGTAAATGCTCATTTCTTTCATAATGGACCCTGTACAATCATTATTAAAGATGTCAAAAGGTCAGAAGAATAAACTCGCTAAAGACAATATTTCAGTAAAGCTTCGGTCAGCCATCGCAGTATTCAGTCAGTTATACATTTGTTGAGAATCGGGCACAACTTGTAAATAGATATAACCACAGAAACAAAAAAGGAACCCCAAACCGAGGCAAATTCTTTATCAACTGAGAACAAAAATAAAGACAAATAGGGAAGAAGCGAAGAAAAAACATATAATCAATACAAAAAAAACTAAGATCCTATTTTAAATAAAGAATATTACTCAAAGTCACCCTACTTGACCATATTGTGAGTAAAAATGAAAGAAAACAAACCCAAGGATGACAAGAGAAATTTTTATCAAAACTTTCACAAATTATAAATACAATAAAAAGCTTTATTAGGACCTTTTAGCCTTATACAAATTCTCCAAGCAGAAATGCAAAGTACATACAGGAATAACACTGAAGAAGAATAGTTAGTAGAATTGAGACAGAAATATACACCAATACCTCGCTTTGCGTCGTTTCGTTTTGCGATTTTTTCGAAGTTGCGTCGCTGCTTAATTTTTACTGATTTTCACTGTGCGATTTTCGAAGTTGCGTTGTTTTGGATTCGAGTCGTTAATTTTGTTTTTCCTAAAATATGGCAACACCTTTGTTTTTCATTGCGCCTTCACATATTTTCACTTTGCGTCGTTTCAATTTGCGTCGTGTTTTTTTTTGGAACGTAACCCCGACGCAAAGCGAGGTATGGGTATACATAATTATCAGGCAACTATACAGTTTTATACATGGATGGATCAAGAGTAGAGGGTTGTTTAAAGTCAGAATATAAAGTCTTAGAGGTTAATAAATTAGTTCATTCATCCAGTTGTTAAGTAGAAGCCATCGGATTCATTAAGTTACTTCAAATATCATTCGCAACTTTATAAAATTTAAAATATTCAAAAGTAAAGCTTAGGTTAGCCAGCGCAGTATTCAGTCAGCTATACATTTGTTGAGAGTTGGGTACAACTTGTAAATAGAGATAACCACAGAAACAAAAAAAGGAACCTCAATCCGAGGCAAATTCTTTATCAACTGGGAACAAAAATAAAGACAAATTGGAAAGAAGCGGGAAAAAAACTGTAATCATAACAAAAAACTAAGAAAAAAGATCCAATATATTGAAGAAAGAACATCTAGATCCTATGAACCCTCACCAAAAAACATTAAACTTATAAATAAGTCTTCTTCTTCTTCTTCCTTATCTCCACTCAATCATATTAGGGTATCAAGTTGTGACCCTTGATGGTGTCTGTTTGACAACCATCATGACTGGGTGAAGTATAATGCGTCTACCTTTGTCATTTAGACTGGGAGCACTACTCAGTGGCAGGCCAACTTAGCTCCAAAAGAAAGGCCGCCTCTGACATGAGGAACAGACGCCATGTGCAGCTGCTCCTAACATGGAGTACAAACGCTGCTCATCCTGTATCCCTGAATTAGGAGCCCTTACAAGGTACTATCAGCCGGGCCAGCTGAGCCCAGGTTTTTTAGTGAGCTTGTTACTTCTCCCCCTCCTCCTTTTTCATCCGGGCTTGGGACCGGCAAAGGCGGAGTAATAATACTATAAATAAGTGAAAACACTAAATGAGATAAACCTGTTTATAAGAAGAAACACAAGTAGGGGATAAGAGCTTTTTATATAAGAAAACGGTTGTACAAGTTTTCAGGCAAGACGTCCTTCTTCAGGTACAGAATGACACGAGTGGCAATGTTTTATATTGCCACGTGGAAAATTAGGGAAGACCAAATTTATTTATTTATTTCATCTCAATTTGCAGGTGTTACATTCGAGCACAGCTCGCGAGTCACCTTGTCCAGATTATTTACACATTGCGAGTTGTAATGCTGGAGTGGCCCCCGGAACCTTACAGGAGGGCAGTTGTTGGGTGTTTGGCTGTCAGCTAGCCATTGGGTCCAGGTCGTCGGATTCGGTGGCTGAGGTCACCTTGATTTTGAACAATTTCTTGTATAGTTGGATTTGATGATTTTTGAAATTGAGAGAATAGTCTTGTTGCAGAGTCTTGATAAATCTCTTCTAGATTAGGCTGGTTGAGATCTTCCTTGAGAATTTTGTTTGAAAGATTGAATGGGGCTCCTATAGTGGTTCGTAAGCAAATCCTCATGAAGGCATCTATTCTTTTTTTATCCATAGGTGTGATATATTTGCCCCAGACTGGTAGTGCGTACGTGATGATGGGTAGAATACAGGTTTTGTACAACGTGAATTTATGCTTTGTTGTTAAATTACTTTTAAAATTGAGCAGGCTTGATAGAGATATTTTGGCTATCTTTGCCTTTCTTATGGTGTTTTGGACATGTAGGTTAAATTTTAATTTCGAATCCAAAGTGACACCAAGATACTTGGCATGGTCGGCCCAACTAATAGTGCTTGAGTTTACTGTCAAGTTGGTTTGTGGCTTGAATTTTTTGTTATCTCTTGGGGGAAAAAGTATTGCTTGAGTCTTAGTTGGGTTGATGTCTAGTTTCCACTCATCGCACCATTTGATTATGTCATTTAGGTAATTCTGAAGCTGAGTAACCAATAGGTTGACTGATTTAGAGTTAAATAAAATTGCTGTGTCATCTGCGAAGAGCTTAAGTTTACATTTAGGGTGCAGTGGGATGTCATTAATGTAAATATTGAAAAGGTAGGGTCCGAGGATAGAGCCTTGAGGTACTCCAGTCTGGATTGGCTTTGGTTCAGTTATAAAATTTCCTTGCTTGACTGAAAATGTCCTGCCCTGTAGATAATTCTGCATAAAATTGATAATGTCACTTGGAAACTGGTGTTTTGTGAGTTTCTTTATAAGGCCATTATGCCAAACTTTATCAAATGCTTTCGCAAAATCTAGAAAGACAGCACCTACCACTTCCTTGTGGGATCTTATCTGGATGTAGTCCAGAACTGCAATGAGTTGGTGAGTTGTTGAATGCCCCCTTCTAAATCCGAATTGCTGCGGGATGATGAAGTTAGAGTTGTCCAAGTACATCTGAAGTCTACGTAAAATAATTCTTTCGTAAATTTTGCCGATGGTGGGGAGGAGGCTGATAGGTCTTAGATCTTCAGGGGATTTAGCGGATTTTTTTGGAATTGGAATTATGATAGCATGCTTCCAGACTTTGGGGTAGTAACACAAGTGCAGTGCGGCGTTGAATACTCCAGCTAGAAATACAATCCATTTGATGGGAAGATTCTTGGCCATTTGCGGAGTGATATTGTCATGGCCAGGAGCTTTGTGGTTAGCTAAGTATTTAATCACTTCTTTGACTTCATTTGGTGTCGTCATTGTGAGCATTTTTTCTTGTTGGTGATTATAAGTTATATTTGGTTGGTCTTCTTTTTCCTTGGAGAACTGGTTGGAGAAGTGTTCTGCAAGTTCATTTCCGATTTCTTTGTCGGTCAATAAGGTTTTGCCGTTCGTTACTAAGCTTGAGATCCTTTCCGTTTTTTTCCTGATGGGTTTTGTTTTTCTCCAGAAGTCCTTTGGGCTTGATTCAATCTTGTGTATGAATTGATTCCAGTTCTCGGTGGAGTCGGATTTGAGGGCTTTGTTAACTTTTCCCTGTAGGTTTAAATAAATGGCTCTATGGGCTGGATCCCAGGTTGCTTGCCATCTCTTACGAGCTTTATTCTTTTCTTTTATCAAGGCCTTGGTCGAGGGGTTCTGTTTTGATGAAGAGGATGATATAACTGTGTTTTTCGAGTAGCTGTTGTAGATTTTATCATTTAGTATGGTCACTGCTGAGTCAATATTGGCTTCCGTTTTCAAGGGTACTCTAGGAGGCGTACTGGAAATTAAGTCTTGTTGGAAGTGTACCCAGTTAGTGAGTCGGCAAGCCCTAGTCGTGAATTCATCCTTCGGGCAGGTCAGCTCTAGGATTACTGGGAGAAGACCAAATTCAGGATGACACAGCAATTTATTTCAGGCAAGAACAAACTATGAATGGTAAACAAAAGATAAGCCACGAATTTATAGAGTAGCAAAATATAAACATAAAAATGAACACTCTGTTAATAAAAATAATAAAAGTAAATACTTTGTTACAATATATATACACTTTCATGGCATTTTTTTTACATAATTCTAAATTTTCTTCTATTCCCGAAAGCTTGTACGACCGTTGCCTTATATAATCTCTTCTCCATGACTAGGTTCTCTTTTTCTTCATCAAATAGGGAGATTATCATTGTCTTAATTATAAACCTATGTAATAAAATCAAAAGAGGCATATTCTGACCAGGAACACATGAGCTTTTTAGATGGCAGAGCACCATCTAGTGGAACAGATATATGTTATCTATTGTTTTTTTTTATTATCACATTCCTAGTACACGTGTTTATTATTTTTTATTTATTTATTTATTACAAAACACACGCTATATCCTATGTGGATATTTGCATGTAAATGTTTAATATATTTTATGTACATAGCTTTTATATATATATACAAATTATTTATAGTTTTAGAGAGAGAGAGAGAGTGAAAGTTATTCAAATTTACATTTTAGAGCAATAAATTATACAAGAAACAAAGATTATTTACATACATATTATCAAAAGTCCAATATATATTTAGTACACGTGTTACAGGTCATGATAATCATGGTGGATAGTAGTTATCGGCAGCTTTTATTCTAAATGCATTATTAATCCAGGTTCTTTAGGCTATGGGGGCTAAGAGACTTCCTTCCAGCCTGCTGGGATGACAGACCACGCCGTCAGCAAACATACAAGCGGCGCCATGAAATAGGAGATGACCACCGCTGCGCGGCGCGGCAGATCGGCGGAAACCAGAGAGAACCCAATAGACATTCTAGGGTGTTGTCTTTTTGTCTTCCTCTAAAAATGTAGCTAAGAGGTAATACCAATAAAACACTAACTTTGAAATACTTATCTGAGCCATCGCTGGACTAATAAATCGACACACCACAAGGTTTTCAAAAGATCTCTCTAACTACTCGTGTTATCATTCAGACTTAAGTCTTTTTGGTTTTATATTTACAATGGCTATGGAAGTCCAAGATTTTAGGTAGAGTCAAGCAGATTTATTTCTAGGGAAATATTTTATTAATACCATGTGTTAAGATTTTAAAAACCGTTATCAATGGGACTTAGGCCTTATATAAATGCAAGTCTGTTCGCAGCGGACATTTATTGCTAAAGCTAATGACAAAAGTTACTTTGTTCGGGTTAACACAAAAAGCAAAAAACTAGGGCCTAAAGTAATAGTGACTTAAACACAGAAAAAAGGGGGAAATAAAAAAAAAACACGATTTGTTAAATAAAATAAAAACCGTACTTATCTTTTATTTGCAGTGTTGATAAGGAGCGGACCGGAGTTTCACAGGTATGCGAGGAGGTAATCAGAAAAGCTCACGCTTTAAGCGTCTCCACTCGAAAACTCCTCCACGACTCATCGCATTCCGTTTCAACCCTCCTTTATGTACAAACATGGCCACATTCGTCCAATGAGAAGGCGTGGGAGATCAGTTCACTCAACAAATAAACAACAAAATTCTTTCCACTAAAACCTGAGATATGATAAGAATGCAAATATTTGTCAATATAATTTGACACTAAATTTATTGAATTATATTACAAAGTTACCGAAACACATTAAATTATTGTTGAGATTAATTGGTATATGTTTGATTTGGATCATGATTATTCAATTGATTAATTTTAGTTTTAAAAGTAACAAAAGATTAATTGAGAAAGGTGTGCAGAGTATTAGGCTCATAGATTGTTGAGCTCTGGAAACCAAAAGGAATAATACTCTGCTAGTGATCTCTTTTGACTTGTATATAATATTATTATAATAGGTAATAAACTAATGCTTAGTTAATCGTGCCTCGTCTTGGATAACAACACATGGTGGCAGCGGTAAACTGAATTCATAAAGAAGGTCGTTGTTCGAAGAAAATTTGAAATTCGACATCAAGCAAGCTTAGAAGCGGTAAACTGAATTCATAAAGAAGGTCGTTGTTCAAAGAAAATTTGAAATTCGACATCAAGCAAGCTTAGAAGCGGTAAACTGAATTCATAAAGAAAGTCGTTGTTCGAAGAAAATTTGAAATTCGACATCAAGCAAGCTTAGAAGCGGTAAACTGAATTCATAAAGAAAGTCGTTGTTCGAAGAAAATTTGAAACTTGACATCACAAGCAAACTTTTTGGTAAGTTATATTATATTATAAATAAGTCTTTATAATGTCCCAAAATTATAATTGTGTAGCCCCAGAACCTTTTAATTTTTCAAATCCAGGTGATTGGCCAAAATGGATTAGGAGATTTGAACGTTTTAGGCAGGCAAGCGGGTTAATTAATAACCCAGAAAATGAGCAAGTTAATATGCTCGTGTACTGCATGGGTGATAATGCAGATGACATTTTGTTGTCATGTAAAATAGCAAGTGACCAACTAGAAAATTATGATAAAGTTATTAAATGCTTTGAAAGTCACTTTATTCCAAGACGTAATGTAATTTATGAAAGGGCAAGATTTAATCAAAGATGTCAGCAGGAAGGTGAAAAGGTGAATGAATTTATCATAGCACTCCATAGCCTAGCTGAGCACTGCAATTTTGGGATGTTACATGATGAGTTGATTAGGGATAGGATAGTTGTTGGAGTAAGGGATAGAGCATTATCTGAAAGAATGCAACTTGATACAGACTTGACCTTAGTAAAAGCCACACTAATGGCAAAGCAATTAGAAAGTGTCAAAGAACAGCAGTCTAGCCTTTACCAACAAGATTCTGTAGATCAAATAAAGAAAATGCCTAATCACATAAAAGAAACAAAAAGGCACGAACCAAAAATAAGACAATTCAAGTCAAACCAGTTGGGAGGGTCATCACATGGATGCACCAGGTGTGGCAATTCAAATAATCATGATTGGAAAAATTGTCCAGCTATGAACTCGTATTGTAGTAAATGCAAGAAAAAGGGCCATTATGCCAAAGTATGTAGATCAGAAGCCATAAATGAAATAAAATCAGAGATAGCTTTTTTGGGATCTGTAGAAGATAATTCCAAGAAATGGATAGTACCAATTAAGGTAAATAATAGACAAATTAATTTTAAAATTGACACCGGAGCTGATGTCAACGTGCTCCCCCTACAATATTATTATCAAAGTTTCCAAAGAATAAAACTGGAAAAATCTGATAAAATATTACAAGGTCCAAATGGAATACCCTTGGAAACAGTTGGAATGATCCACGTAAAACTTCAAAATAAAGGCCAGCACTTAAACTCGAAAATATACATTGTTGATAAACTAAAGCAGCCACTTCTCTCTGGGGAGACAAGTGAAAAATTAAACATTGTGAGAATGATTCAGCAATTATCATCAATTTTTTTAAATCCAAAAAGAGAGTTTCCAGAAATATTTAATGGTTTAGGACATGCTAAAATAAATTACAAAATATCCCTACAACCAGATGCGAAACCATACGCTTTATGCACCCCTAGGAGAGTTCCAATTCCCTTAATGAAACAGGTAAAGGAACAACTTGAAGAGATGACCAGGCTAGGAGTCATTGAATCAGTAGAAGAGCCGACTGAGTGGTGTGCGGGAATGGTTGCAGTATCGAAACCAGGAAGAAAAATAAGAATTTGTGTTGATTTAACGAAGCTAAATCAGTATATAAGAAGAGAAAATTATCCGCTACCTGCGACAGAGCATATCCTGGGACAGCTGGGAAATGCTTGCTATTTTTCCAAGCTAGATGCAAATTCTGGATTTTGGCAGTTTGGGTTAGCTAAAGAATCCCAAAAACTAACCACCTTTATAACGCCATTCGGCAGGTTCTTTTTCAAAAGAATCCCATTTGGAATAACGTCGGCACCAGAAATCTTTCAAAGAAAGATGACTCAGCTTCTGGGCAAAATAGAAGGGGTTGTATGCTTCATGGATGATATTGTAGTATACGGATCTTCCTTAGAAGAACATAACGAAAGGGTACGCCAAGTTTTGAAGAAAATCCAAGAAGAAGGAATGACACTCAACCCAGAAAAGTGTCAATTTGGAGTTAAAACTGTAAAATTCCTGGGGCACACATTGAGTTCAGAAGGCCTATTCATTGACGAAGAAAAGCTCGATGCTATTACAAAAATGGAGGCGCCTAGATCAACAAAAGAATTGAAGTCTTTCTTAGGCATGGTGAATTATTTAGGAAAATTCATCCCCAACCTTGCGGATAAATTACAACCCTTGAATTCGTTACTAAGTACAAAAAACGAGTGGGTTTGGGATGAACCTCAGAAAAAGAGCTTTAACCTGCTGAAACAAGAGTTAGTATCTAGACCTAACCTCGCCTTATTTGATCCCTCAAGAACGACCATAGTATCGGCTGATGCTTCTTCATTTGGATTATGTGGGGTTCTAAGACAAGAACAACCTGATGGATCTTTAAAACCTATAGCTTATGTATCTAGAACACTTTCAGAAACGGAGAAAAGATACAGCCAAATTGAAAAAGAAGGACTGGCTATAGTATGGACTTGTGATCGACTAAAGGATTATGTTACAGGTATTAAAATCCATATTGAAACAGATCACAAACCACTGATTGCCATTTTTACGTCCAAATCCTTGGAAGACATGACTCCCAGACTTCAGCGATTAAAAATGAGGATGATGAGGTATTCTTATCAAATAAGTCACATTGCTGGCAAAAAGCAAATAGTGGCTGATATGTTATCAAGGAAGCCTATGTCTAAACCACATAAAGATGAATTGGAAGAAGAACTTTCTGCGTACATCCAATCCATTGAATTTCCAGCAACAGAAGAAAGACTTTTGGAGATTTCTAGAAAGCAAAAGGAAGATTCACTTTGCTCTCAATTGGCTAAATACTGTATGAGTGGATGGCCTAAGAATAAAAGAGAAGTAGATCCAGCACTAAGAGGATACTGGCAATTTCAGGAGGACCTGACCTATCAGAATGGTCTTCTTCTTAGAGGACAAAGAATTCTAATCCCTAAGTCATTGAGGAAAGATATCCTTGAGAAATTGCACCAAGGCCATTTTGGGATCAATAAATGCAGATCTAGAGCAAAAGAATCGGTTTGGTGGTTAGGAATTTCCCAAGAGATTGAAAGGATGGTTTCGTCGTGTACAAAATGCTTGAAGGAGAGAAAACCCAAGCATGAACCTTTGATGCCCTCAGAATTTCCGATCAGGCCTTGGCAAAAAGTCGGAATGGATCTCTTTTATCTAAATGGGAGATGGTATCTAATTGTATGTGATTACTACTCCAGGTACCCAGAAATATCACTTTTACAAAATCTAACTGCTCAAGAAGTAATAAGCCGTCTTAAATCTATATTTGCTAGGCATGGAACACCTGAGACTGTGAGAAGCGATAATGGACCACAATTCCAAAAAGTTCTGGGTTCCGAATTTTCAAAATTTTCTAAGGAATGGTCTTTCAAACATATCACATCCAGCCCGAAATTCCCTCAAAGCAATGGATTCATTGAAGCAATTATCAAGAAAATAAAGCAAAGTTTTAAGAAAGAAGAAGATTGCTATCTGACTCTTCAAGCATATAGAACGATGCCCCTGGAAAGTGGCTATAGTCCAGCTGAACTATTAATGGGACGACGCCTTAGGACCTCTGTTCCAGCAATAGAATCATCACTGATGCCAAGGTACTTGGACTCCGAAGCTTTGCAAGAAAGAGAGAAAAGGAGGGTGATCAACCAGAAGCGCCTATATGATAAACGACACGATGTACATAGCTTGCCTCCGCTTCAACAAGGGGACAGCGTTTGGATTAGAGATCAAAGGGTAGAAGGAACAGTTCTTCACAAATCCGAAGAACCGCGTTCCTATTGGGTACAAACTCCCCAAGGAAAAGTTAGGCGAAACAGACTCCACCTCACACCTCTACCAAAAATGGGAAGTACCATGGATGCTTCTGAGGATGGCCAGCGCCAGGAGCAAAGAAATGAGGAGACCCCCACTTCGACATCAACCTGGCTCTCAAGGAGATGCAAGGATGACCAGGAGCAAGAGACCGAGGAGGATTGCCCTACACCAACGGCCTCATCTACAAGAGATGGAAGGATGCAGAGGGATAACCAAGACCAGGATCCAGAGAAGAGCCTCCCTTCAATGCCAGCCGTGCATACAAGATATGGAAGGGCAGTCAAGATACCTCGAAGGTTCCTGCAAAGTTAAGGGAGGAGATGTGCAGAGTATTAGGCTCATAGATTGTTGAGCTCTGGAAACCAAAAGGAATAATACTCTGCTAGTGATCTCTTTTGACTTGTATATAATATTATTATAATAGGTAATAAACTAATGCTTAGTTAATCGTGCCTCGTCTTGGATAACAACACAAAAGGGAAAGTATTTATAACGGTGTCGTGAAATGTGTTGGTCTTATATTATCATAAAAAAATATATAAATAAATAATGAATAAATGAATATAAATATATGCCTGATGTATAATATTGAAATCAGATTACTGAGTTATAACAGGTACATTAATATATGTATTGACTTTTGGCAGCTTTTTTTTTGCTTATAATTCCAAAGAGGTTTTAGATAGGAAACTAAATATTTGAACAAACGCAGTATCCAAAAAAGAACCACCATTGCTCAAGCATAATGATGAAAACACTTGCACACCAGAAAAAAACCTGCCTCGAAATATTGCAAGACTTTTTCCAGCATGACGAGCCGATATCGCAGAAGCGGCCCACAATGCAGATTTTTGGAACCCTTTGAACCAGACTTTACTAAAGATCAACTCCTCAGAGCAATATAATGTTGCTGATACAAGAGGTCCCTGATTCCAACTGATTTAATGCCAGGTGCCTTCTATTAGGGGGTCCGCCCTATACAAACTTCGGGAAGTTATTTTCACTAAATACTTGAGTCTGCTATTTTCCTTCATCCTTGAAAATTGGTCTTCATATTCAAACAAAGATATAGCACAACAGAGAACCCCCTAAAAATGATTCCGGCATATTACTCTCAGTAACACGCTAGCGAAGGTATATTTTTGCACTGCATTCTGTCTCTACTGTTATGGATAGCAGGTAAAACTGGTTCTCCCCACTCCAATTTGGATTTGTTACCTACCGCTCAGCGGAAAATGCTCTATCTGCTATCAAGAAATTTATTGAAGACACCGAAGAGTGGGGGAAAACACTTGTCATCAGCCTGGATATCAGAAAATCCTTCGACTTATTACCCAAATAATTCATCATTGAAGCCCTATGAGAAGTTAGCTATGGTGAATAGCTAATCCAATTCATCACCAGCTATTTAATGGATATAAATATCATCTACAGCATATATGATAATACGTAGATTTCATTCTCTCACTTTGAGGAATTCCACAAGGATCAGTTTTAAGCCCTTTCCTCTTTTCAATACCTTTGAAAGGAAAGCGTTAACTATTAAAAACCTAGGAAAAGCGAATTAGTTTTAATCAGATGTTTCCACGATAATGGTTCAAGTAGCACTCAAACTTTCCATACACCAAATTAACGATTGGATTGACAAATATTTTCAATAATGCTGCAGGAATAGGCTAATAATCCAAATGAACTCAAGTTTTTCAATTCCATAGAAATAAACCCTAATGGGCGAGTTAAGAAAACATCCTCCTTCTTGATCAGCGTAACCTTCAACAAAACCATCAGAATCTTTGGTGTCACTTTCGATTCCAAGAGAAATATATCAAACATTTGAATAACAGTCTTAGGAAATTCCAATGGATCCTTCCAAAGTTCATTGACAATATAAAAGAAAAATTTGGATCAACTTTCAGTTCTCTGTGCACAAAATATACAAAAGGGTTACTTTCTTGTTATGATGCATGACTCTGGTATTTAAGAGAGACGAGCTTATAATAATAAAAGGCGCTTGTAGAATTCCTAGCTTCACTACAAGTTTGAGAGAACAATAATCAAATGAAAACCTACAGTATATGCTATATCTCTGACAGGCCTCCCCCCCCTTCACTTTATTAGGCCCATACCAAATATTTGAAAATATTGGACTGTAGCCACTTCGAGTCGCGCTCTAAGTCTCTCTTTTGTGCCTTACCTTCCTTTTCGAAGAATAAAAAATCTTACAAAATCACTTAAACAGAACGTTGTCACCATATATACATATGGATCACGATCAACAGAAAGAATTGGTGCTGAAGTTATCCTGCCAGCTCTCTTACCTATGCATTTTGGACTCTGTCAAGAATGCATATCGTTCCAAGTTGAACTCTTAGCTGTACTCACTCAACACAACAAATGATTTTCAACCTGTTTCACACAATTTCTTTTTCATTGCGTCCGATAGTCATTGTTAAACATCACTTCGAAACTACAGAGTACATAAAATGTACAACTGTTCTGAATAAAAGGACATGGTAGCATTGTTGGAAATGAATTTTCAGGCTAAGAAGCCAAGGCTACCGCACATTTTAAATTGCCATTGTTTAACGCTACCTTCCTAAGAAGTGTTGAGCGCTGTTAAAGAAATAAAATAATTCGTACAGGAAATGTAGACAGAACTAAACGCTGAATATCACTCACAAGAAATCTCAGGATATTTGCTGCCGCTCCGAGACTATTGATCTCCATGTACTGTGCAACAATCCTTTTTCTATTTCTTAAAAATTGGGCTAGAAAGTTTTTTTTTTCTATATCTGTTTTTTCTATTTCTTCAAAATTTTCCGTTTATGGCTATAGATACATTCAATAAGTTTATCATCATATAAACCATATATCTATTTACTTTTTTAAATCATATAATCATAAAGGTGCGCAAACTCAATTTATTAAATTATAAAATGTCCCTTAATAAATTTATTCTGTAATAATATTGTTTTGTAAATTTTGGGGATTCAAAAGTTCCTTTTGCACATACCATTCGATTTTTTAAATATAGGTATATAAATTTGCGTGTGTATTTTATGTGTGCATTATATATAATATTGAGAGTTTGGTTGTTTATTGAAATTTATACTCGAATGTCGCATTAAAATCAATATATATAAATACAGTTTAAAATTTTGTTTAATTTAAAACTGTTTTCAAAATTTATCTTTTTTTTTATTTTACATAAAAAAAAAATTGGTCATAAAGTTTATTATATCTATGAAAAATATTATTATTAAAACATTTGTTTTTTATTTTATCGGCTTATCATCACTTGCAAATGTAAACAAATAACCCATTCACCCATTATTTAAAAAAAAAAAAACATAATTAAAAATCAAAATGAATTTACTTAAAGATAGCCAAAATTTTCCCCAGGAAATTCTTACTGAATCCTTGAATTTCTATAATGAAATAAAAAATATTGACGAACTACTAAAAACATACGATGGTTCAAAAGAAGAAATTCAAAGCGAGGTAATTATTTTAGAAGATTCGGTACATTTTCAAAACAACTTTTTAAATCTAGTGAATTTGCCCACATATTTATATTAAAATATTATAATTTTACCATTTAATGAAGCCAAACCCGTTAAACGTGTTACGTTATTCACATATTTTTCTTTACATTACTGTTCTATTTTTTTTCTTTTTATTGTTTTCATTAACTCGTTTTTTGTTACTATTTATTTTTAATAGTAGTTCTCTGACTTCATACAAGTCAGAGATATATTCACAAATACACATTAAGGTTAAATGGATTGCAGGTCATCTTATTAATAGCAGGTGAAATTGTAATATATGATAGAATCAGATGAAAGATGTCATTTTATCATTCAAATTGACAAATACATCCATCAGCCAATAAAGTAACAACCATTTTACATATCAGTATTTGGGGGGGGGGGGTTATCGCTTTCAAATGATATATAAATCATGGCTAAAACACAAACCCAATCTGCTGTTGGTTTGAAAACAATTTCCTTGTTGTTGTCGTGTCCAAAGAAGAGTCTTAGATGTCTCCATGCATCTCCATCACAGCAGCAGCAATATCCACTATCTTGCTCTTCATTGGAAAATGGGTGCCGTTGCCACGTTAGTCACCTTGGAAACAAACCAGAATTTGGTCGAATTATCCAAGGGTCCAGGGGGGACCTCAAAATTTCCTTCTCTTTTTGAATTGCCATAGTTGTAAGAATATAACTTTTGCAAGAATCAGGGGCCATTGGAGCAAATTTTTTCTTAATCAGAAAAAGTGCTCAATGCAAGATTCGATCTCAGGGTTGTAGCGGTCAAAAACCAACAGTTTAGACCATCCTTCCACCGACCCCCGTTGCTAAATTGTAACCAAAGATCACACAATATGTTAGGTCATTTCAAATTCTGTAATAGATGTGAATTTGACCACTTACCAAAAATAAAGATAGAAAATATACCATAAGACACAATTTGGATTATAGATTATTAACACAAGGTAATAAGATCAAATAAATAAATAGTGTGACGTTTCGATAACAGCGTTGTTACCATCTTCAGATTTTTAAAAAAATGTCAGAATTGGGATTCGAACCCACGCCTACAAGAGTAGACTGCGACCTGAACGCAGCGCCTTAGAATGTTCGGCCATCCTGACATGGCCTGAAGATGGTAACAATGCTGTTACCAAAACGTCACACACTATTTATTTATTTGGATTTGGTCTTATTACCTTGTGTTTATAATATTGCCATGTATAGTTCAAAAGGATCAGCATACATTTTTATTACTACTATACTAATAAAAAATGTAACAGTGTTGTTATCATCATGAGATTAAAGAATAAATGATGGTAACAATGCTGTTACTGAAACGTCACACACTTGTATATACATACTCCTTGTATCAATAATCCAAATTGTGCTTTGTCATCCCCATATATTAATATATTAAAAACAAAGAAGGCATCTCCTCTGACCACGAGCACATGTGCTTTTCCTTGGCCATTCATTTCCAACAATGCGGCTATGTCCTTTTATTCAGAACAGTTGGACATTTTGATGTACTCTGTAGTTTTAAAGTTTTTTTTTTTTGCTTATCCCTAGTACATGTGGTACAGGCCATGATAATCGTGGTGGGTAGTTAGCAACTGCTTTTACTGTAAGTGCACCACATGTCTACACATGTGAAAAGCAGTTCGACTTTGCACTTACAAATGTGCCAGAGCCCCGTTTGTTTACTTGCACTCGCTGGTGGGGTTGGACTTTTGCAAGAATCGGGGGCCATTGGAGCATTTTTTTTTTTTTTAAACAGAAAAAAGTGTCCAATGCGGGAAACGAACCCGGGTCATAGTGGTCGAAAACCAAACGGTTTAACCAGCCTTCCACCGACCCTCCCGTAGTTTCGAAGTGATGTTTAACAATGACTATCTGACGCAATGACAAAGAGATTGTGTGAAACAGGTTGAAAATTATTTGTTGCGTTGAGTGAGTACAGCTAAGAGTTCAACTTGGAACGATTTGCATTCTTGACAGAGTCCAAAAAGCATATATATTTAGATGAAAATTTTGGAAAAAGATCTAAAGAGACAAAGGTCGCCTCTCCCGTCAAAATAGACGTCTAAAAACCAGACGCCATCTATTGGCGAGGGCCATTAGCCAGAAACCATGGTCTCTAGGTGGACGCTTTTCAGTTTGCCAAAGTTGGTGTTGTGGCTTTGTCATCGATCCGAGGCCGCTAGTAGCGGCGATGGTCAATAGATGGTGTCTGGTTTTTAGATGTCTATTTTGACGGGAGAGGCGACCTTTGTCTCTTTATATATGTTATATTAAGATATTATTTGAAATGTTAAAGGCGGTACTTTTATCAAATTATGTTTTGTATATATTTCTTGGCTCAAATAGGGTAATCTCTGATCAAGACTTCATATTTTTATCAAAATTGTTATTTCAACCATGACTGCATTGCCATAGAATAATCATCAACATGATTCAAAACAACAGAAATCTTATCTTTTTTTATTTAAAATATAATATATATATATTTGTAGTTGTTATTCCCTGCCTCCACCGTGTGACTTGTTACATTTGAGTGTTTTGTTGAGGGTAGGCTGAGACCTTCGATACTGCCAAGACAACCCTGAATGAACTCTTTGGATTGAACTCTCTCTTCTGGTGTAAGTACATCTCAACTTGGCTCTATACTGATGTCTCTACATTCCTCCAGCTTCAATACCAACTCTATACTGATGTCTCTACATTCCTTCAGCTTCTTTAATTCAATACCAACCAAGGGATCAGGATTTTTGGTTAAAGTCAGTGTTGAATTATAGAGGTGTGTTATACTCTATTTTATATATCAAAATACAGTAGAACAACCTCCATGAGAGGACACTCCTGCTAGAGGACATCTCTATACAAAGGATAGTTTTCATTTCCAATACAGTAGAACAACCTCCATGAGAGAAGACATTCCAGCTAGAAGACACCTCTCTACAAAGGATAGTTTTCATTGCCAATACAATAGAACAACCTCCATGAGAGGACACCTCTCTACAAAGGACAGTTTTCATCACCAATACAGTAGAACAACCTCCATGAGAGGACACCTCTCTACAAAGGACAGTTTTCATCACCAATACAGTAGAACAACTTCAATGAGAGGACATTCCAGCTAGAGGACAACTCTCTACAAAGGACAGTTTTCATCGCGAATACAGTAGAACAACCTTCATGAGAAGACATTCCAGCTAGAGGACACCTCTCTATAAAGGACAGTTTTCATCACCAATACAGTAGAACAACCTCCATGAGATTCCAGCTAGAAGACACCTCTCTACAAAGGACAGTTTCCATCACCAATACAGTAGAACAACCTTCATGAGAGAACACCTCTCTACAGAGGACAGTTTTCAACACCAATACAGTAGAACAAGGATGGTATAAAGTACTATTCACCTTTCAGCCATTAAGTATCTTCCATCCTTGCTAGATTTACTGATAGGATTGTGTGTCCACAGGCTACCTCATCTCTCAGGGAGTCAACCCCAACACTTCAGAAATCAAGACAGAGCTGGTGAGTTCTTGCATTCCAAATGTTTCCTTGTAAAGTCTATGGGATCATATCCTTGCATCATGGCAGCTTTTATTAATCATATGATCCACATTGGTGGATGTTTTGCCTGTCTTTTGAGTGCACAGTCCTTGGGTAAGGATCCTTCCGATTCTCACACATGCATACCCACATAAACATCCCTACACCAAACACACACAGCCTTTTATTGTGGAACTGTCTTGTTTCACAAAGTGTGTTCTTTCCATTGTTTTGATAAAGCACAATTTGGATTATAGATTATAATAAAAGAAAATAAGACCTAATCCAAATAATTTATTAGTGTGTGACGTTTCGGCAACAACATTTTATTTTTTTGTCTGATGATGGTGACAATGTTGTTGCCGAAACACACCCTAATAAATTATTTGGATTAGGTCTTATTTTCTTTTATTAATTTTTCTGTTGTTTTCTTTAATGGAATTCTTTAGACATGTATGCCTGAGTGCTGTTGTTCAAGCTGCGTGTCTGCGCAGGACAATGTGAAGAAGTACATGAAGAGAGCCAATGACATTGAACTGCGAGGCAAGGGACCTCGTATCAACAAGGAAGCTGCTGCTCGGTTCATCAAGAACTCCCTCAACAGAGCTCCAGAAGGTGAGGACAGTGGTGGTTCAGTATAGCTGACTAGTCCCCCACAAGAGAATACCATAGGTTTATAATGGTTGCAAAGAGAGCACTGCTTCATGAGTCTTATCCTGATAGTCTGTATCCAAGGATACAGGATAAGCAGCATTTGCACTCCATGTTAGGAGTGGCTGTACATGGTGTCTGTTCCTCATGTCAGAGGCGGCCGTTTATTTTGGAGCTAAGTCAGTGGCCTGCCACTGAGTAGTGCTCCTAGTCTTAATGACAAAGGCAGACACATTCTACTTCATCCAGTCATGATGGTTGTCAAACAGACACCATCAAGGGTCACAACTTGATTTCCTAATATGATTGAGTGGAAATAAGAAAGAAGAAGTCTTATTTCAATGAAAGAGGAAGCTTTTCCTTTTTTTTTTTTTTTTTTGGATATCTCATTCCTCTCAGGCAAAATTTCTAACCAGTTTTGATTGATACCACCACAAGATCTACCACTAAAAACATGGCTAAGACAGCTCTCTTCCAGAGGTTGATTGATGTGATTGAAACTGGTTTGTTAATCGTTCATATAAGGTTTACATGTTTTGGTCATTACTATCGTCAGTAGGGACCTGGTCTTGTGACAATTTTTGACAATTAAACAACTTCATTGACATCTCGTCAATCTTTACACTCAAAGGGAGTTATAAGGTAATAATAATGGTAGGAATGAAGAGAGATATATACAACGACACTTGAAGTTACACTGCATGAGTTTCTTTTAAACGAAAAATCAAAATTTTATTTCAAAGTGAAATATCGACTATTTCTAACCTTTTTGGATGAGGTATGAAATAGTTGATATTTCACCTTGAAATAAAATTTTGATTTTTTGTTTAAAAGAAACTTATGCGGTGTAACTTCAAGTGTCGTTTTACAATCACAGGCCGCAGTGTATTATATTGTATTAGAGATATATATAATCGATGTAGCCCTCTCCGAGGGCACGTCCGGATCGGGAGCTTAAAGCCTCCTTGAATCTAGACAGATCCCTGCCATTTGGGGAGTTCATGGTCTTGTGGTGGTAACAATCAAAACTGGTTAGAAATTTTGCCTGGGAGGAACAGGATATCCAAAAAAGAGAGAGAAAAGGCTTCCTCTTCCATTTAAATAAGTCTCATGAACAAGAGAGTAAATTGAAAATTTTAAATTATTTACATCGGACGAATCTAACTAAGGGTCATCTGGTTCAATGTAACATTCCGCCCTGAAGTTGGACAGATCTCCCCGACTATTGCCATGTTGAGGAATTGCTTCAGAGCAGACCTCTGCCAGGATGTTATACGGATAGAAAATGTGATAGAGGGTGTCTATTATCAGAGACTCTTGTGCCATGTCATGAGGAGGCTTTCAACAGAACCACTGTCTCTGATGAGAGACCAGATATGGCCATGTTTATAAGCTATGGTCTCCCACACAGGAAACCCTAACTATATCAGAAAGTGATAAGGCACAATTTGGATTATTAATTATAAACATAAGGTTATTGGATTTAGTCTTCTTTTTTTTTTTGCTTATCCCTGGTACATATGATACAGGCCATGATAATCACAGTAGGTAGAAGTAAGCGACTGCTTTTACTGTAAGTGCACCACATGTCTACACAAAAGAAGTTCGACTTTGCACTTACAAATGTGCGGATTTAGTCTTATTACCTTATATCAGAAGAGAAGTAACAAGAGTAAACTGTAATTTATAATACAATATAATGCGGCTTATAATTGTAGAATGACATTTGAAAAGAGCACTGCTTCATGAGTCTTATTTCACTTTTTATTTTTTTGTTTATCATTACTCTTCACAATTCATCCTTTCATACTTCATCCCAAAGGTTAGAAATAATCGTTATTTCTCCTTAAAATAAATTTTGATTTTTCGTTCAAAAGAAACACATGTGGGTTAATTTTGAAATGTCGTACTACAAGAGTAAACTGTATTTATCATGTTTTGGTCATTGCTACGATCAAGTAGGAATCTGGTCTTGTGGTGGTAACAATCAAAACTGTTTAGAAATTTTGCCTTGAAGGAACGTGATATCCAAAAAAGGAGGAAAGGGTTCCTCTTCCATTGAAATAAGTCTCGTGAACTAGTGCTTTGCAACTATTATAAACTTTACATCTATCTCAAAACTCTCACTTGGTTAATACTTGAATTAGATATAATAGGTTCCTTCTTCTTTCTTATCTCCACTCAATCACACTAAGGTATCAAGCTTGTAAAGCTTGTTGATGGTGTCTGCCGGGGAAGAGTAGAGCTCATCAATGGATGAGTCAATAATGTGTCTTGGGGTTGCAGGCTAAGAATTGCACCTAGTACATAGTGGGAAAACCCTGCAACCATTCTGGAAAGTCATTCTCCGTAGATGACCAGACTTAAGTATGGAAATCAGGTTCATTCATTGATTTTCATAGTACAGTAGAACAACCTCCCTGTAAAGGACAAAACCTAATTGCAGAGCCAAATTGTCATTTAGAGAGAGATGTCCTCTTCTTACCGGAGAGTTGCTAAACAGTAAAAATGGTAATTTTGCAAATGAAAACTGTCCTTTGTAGAGAGGTGTCCTCTAAAGAGAGGTACTACTGTATATGCCTAAACACACACATTAGCCAGTCCTACAAATAGGTCTGGAATAACAACCAATTCTTTTTTTTTTTTTTTTTTTGCTTATCCCTAGTACACGTGGTACAGGCCATGATAATCATGGTGGGTAGTTAGCGACTGCTTTTTACTGTAAGCGCACCACATGTCTACACATGTGAAAGCAGTTCGACTTTGCACTTACAAATGTGCCAGAGCCCCGTTTGGTTACTTGCACTCGCTGGTGGGGTTGGACTTTTGCAAGAATCGGGGGGCCATTGGAGCATTTTTTTTTTTTTTAAACAGAAAAAAGTGTCCAATGCGGGGATCGAACCCGGGTCGTAGTGGTCGTAAACCAAACGGTTTAACCAGCCTTCCACCGACCACCATACAACCAATTCTAAGCCTTATTAAAGTTTTACTTATGTTGTTGTTGATAAGGCACAATTTGGATTATAAACACAAGGTAATAAGACCAAATCCAAATAAATAAATAGCGTGCTAGGTTTCATTAACAGCGTTGTTATCTTCTTCAGTACTTTTGTCTGAAGATGGTAACAACGCTGTTACCGAAACGTCACACACTATTTATTTATTTGGATTTGGTCTTATTACCTTGTGTTTATGTTGTTTCTTATCCCCCTTTGTGTAAAGATTACACAAATTCCATGAATTCATGCTCCTCGAGCTGTTTTATGATAAGCAGCAGCCTCTCCCAAAGGTCCTGTTTAGTACATCTAATAAAAGTCAAAATATGTTCTGGAGTTGCAGGTGCCAAGCTACATAAAGTATTACTTATCTTCTTGATCATCATGATGTTTTACTTATAAATACTATAACATCAGAGTCTGTTCTATGAACAGGGGTAGAATCTCAGTAAGTTCTAAGCCTCATTAAAGTTTCACCTTAATTAATAAAGCTAAAAAATAAAGTAAGTGTGAAACTGTATGTTTCACCAATTAACTCTACCCAATGTAATTTTTTTTTTTTTTTGCTTATCCCTAGTACATGTGGTACAGGCCATGATAATCATGGTGGGTAGAAGTAGGCGACTGCTTTTACTGTAAGTGCACCACATGTCTACACATGTGAAAAGCAGTTCGACTTTGCACTTACAAATGTGCCAGAGCCCCGTTTGGTTACTTGCGTTCGCTGGTGGGGTTGAACTTTTACAAGAATCAGGGGCCATTGGAGCATTTTTTTTAAATCAGAAAAAAGTACCCAATGCAGGAATCGAACCCGGGTCGTAGCGGTCAAAAACAAACGGTTTAGACCCTCCTTCCACCGACCCCCTCCCAATGTAAATAAATGGGTAGAGCTGAATATAGTGTTTCATATAGATCCATCAATTTTTGATAAAGCACAATTGTAGATTATAGAGATACAAGAAAATAACAACAAAATCTACCCCACTTGCCCAAAATGTAGCTTGGCACCTGCAGCTCCAGAACACATTTTGGCTTGCATTAGATGCACTAAACAGGACCTTTGGGAAAGGCCTCTGCTTATCATAAAACAGCTCGAGGAGCATGAACTCATGGAATTCGTGTAATCTTTACACAAGGATATAAGAAACAACAACAGAAAATAAGATCTAAAACAAATAATTTAAACATTACACACTATTAAATTATTTGGATTAGTAGGTCTTATTATCTTGTAAAGTAAAACCTCCCTTTAGTGGACACCCCCACTAGTGGACACCACTCTACAAAGGACAGTTTTAATTTGTAAAAATACCATTTTTATAATTTAGCAACTCTCTGGTAAGAGGATACCTCTTTCCCATAAGAACACTTTGGCTCTGTAACTAGGTGTTATCCTTTACAGGGAGGTTGTTTTACTGTATATATCAATTCTTATGATGCATTAGCGGGCCATCTGTTATCAAAATTCAAAACTATTATAGACGCGTATGATTCTTTTTAAAAATAAACAATTTCTACTGTCTTTACATTATAACAGCGGTATGGTAGATTAAACTGGCGAAACCGCTGGGAAGGTTCACTACTGATGAGCTAGGTCCTCCCATTAAATTTCTATTGGAATAAGGACAGTAGAAATTGTTTATTATTTAAAAAGAATCATACGTGTCTATAATAGTTTCGAAATTTGATATCAATTCTTATAATATCAGCCATCCTACAACCTAATAAGTCCAAGGTAATAAGACCAAATCCAAATAAATTAATAGTGTGTGACGTTTCGGTAACAGCATTGTTACCATCTTCAGACAAAAGTACTGAATGGTTTTAGAAGTACTGAATTCAGTACTTTTGTCTGAAGATGGTAACAACGCTGTAAACACAAGGTAATAAGACCAAATCCAAATAAATTAATAGTGTGTGACGTTTCGGTAACAGCATTGTTACCATCATCAGACAAAAGTACTGAATGGTTTTAGAAGTACTGAATTCAGTACTTTTGTCTGAAGATGGTAACAACGCTGTAAACACAAGGTAATAAGACCAAATAAATAAATAGTGTGTGACGTTTCGGTAACAGCATTGTTACCATCTTCAGACAAAAGTACTGAATGGTTTTAGAAGTACTGAATTCAGTACTTTTGTTTGAAGATGGTAACAACGCTGTTACTGAAACGTCACACACTATTTATTTATTTGGATTTGGTTTTCTTCTTCTTTCTTATCTCCACACTGGGTGAAGTAGAATGCATCTGCCTTTGTCATTAAGACTGGGAGCACTACTCAGTGGCAGGCCGACTTAGCTCCAAAAGAAATGGCCACCTCTGACATGAGGAACAGATGCCATGTGCAACCGCTCCTAACATGGGAGTACAAACGCTGCTCATCCTGTATCCCTGGAGCCCTTACAGGGTACTATCAGCCGGGCCAGCAAAGCCCAGGTTTTTTAGTGAGCTTGTTACTGCTCTCCCTCCTCCTTTTTCATCCGGCCTTGGGACCGGCAAAGGCGGAGTTGGATTTGGTCTTATTACCTTGTGTTTATAATCCAAATTGTGCCTTATCACTCCTAATAAGTCTTATCATCACTGTGCAGAAGCAGCCAAGGTGAAGGAAGAGAATGAGAAGACTCCACCTGAAGAAGAGGCGGTCAGTACAACAGACCAGATGGAAGAAGACGATGA